>OVBA01003694.1:0-26653 GCA_900406435.1 Lepidium aucheri | reverse complement strand
TCGACATCCACTTACTTATCACTACCCTATGATGATTTGATAGCTTAAGGTAAAAACCCCTTTTATCACCTATCAAACAATAAACGTAAACATGCAAAACAAAAGATATAAACACACCTTTTTGTCAGCTGTGCGTAGTTTATCATCCTCAAATACATCCTCTAGAGCAGCTCGTGTCCTGGTGGCCTCCCAACGAATGAGAGGAATTTCTTCATTTTCTCTGCATTTAGCTAACTTGCCAAAAACTGGGATATACTCATATCCCCATATCAACAGCACATGCACATGACCATGAAGCGTGTATGTCACTCCATCAAATGATGCAACTTTGATGGATTCCACCAATGCGTGAAAGGGCTTTCGACGCCAAGGATACCTTTCAAAAGCCTCTATACAAAGCACCCTCTTAACAACTGAGATATGAAGTTTGCTACCTCGATTTAGACCATAAACACCAACATGAAGAATTAATAGAAGACCAAGCATCCTCTTCTTCTCAAATGACCACTTGCTGGAAGAAAATAATACATTATATACATTAGACAGAAACGATAAACCTAAAAAGAATAAAAAAGAAAAACATACAGCACATGAACAACCTACAAAACATGATATATAAACCTACAAACATAAATAATAAACCTACAAAACATGAACAATAAACCTACAAAACATGAAAAATAAACCTACAAAACATGAACAATAAACCTACAAAATGAACATTAAACCTACAAAACAAGAACATTAAACCTACAAAACGTTTATTACAAACCTACAAAACAAGCGCAAATCAAAGGTAACCAAACACACCTGAACTTTGTTAAGGCATTTTTAAGCTCATAAAAACCAAGCCCTACTTTAGGTTTTGTCTCGATGTCACTCCAGAATTCTTCGTGTGCGATAGTCACATTAGCACCTTCTCCGACCACTCCGCAGTTCATATGTGTAATCTCTTCAAATTCATAAGGAAAGAATCTGATTGGCCTAGAACCTACCAAGACCAAAACTTCTTTCTCCCTATCAACTTTTAGTTGATTCATAATCAACCAATCCATAGGCTTAGCTGTCCCTATATACTTCATCGTTGCTAGTTTCATAAATACCCCGACAGAAAGATCGTCCCTAATATTATTGAATACATCTTCCACAATTGCAAGCTGCAACATTTCAAACTCTTTAAGCTTACACCAATTATTTAAGCTTTTTTTTCATGATAGGATACTCTCATGCCTTAAACAATCTGTTACGATAATACTTCTTCTCTGTCATTGCTCTGCAACACACAATAAAACACGTTATACGCATTTCAGGATACCTACAAAACCACCAAGATAACCTACATAATAATCTTACAATCCTACAAAAGCAGTAAATGAAAATTTGCAAAACAAATAAATTCCAGAAACCTGGACAACCTTTCCATAAAACCTACATCACCTTTTTCATACAACTCAAGAAAAAATCTAGAAAACTAATGTAAATAAACCTACAAACTTTTGAAGAAACACTCAAACAACAACAATGAACCAACGATTTCAAAAAATCCAACACAAATTTCACAACAATTAACCAATTTTGGAAATCACGAAATAGAAGGCGGTGAAAATAAAAAGAAGAAGAAGACGAAGAAAAAGGAAACAGCGATGACGGTGGAGGAGGAGAAATGGCGACAAACGGAGAAGAAAAAGAAGAAGAACGGCAGCAGTAGCGGAGGAGGAGGAGAAGAAGAGAAGAAGAAGGCGGCGGCAGAGGAGGAGGAGGAGAGGAATTGATGAAGCTTTTAGAAAATTTGGTTTTTTTTGTGGGTTTTGTTAGGATCCGATTTTCCATAAGTTTTTACTTTTTTTTTCTTTTTTAATAAAATGAGATTATAATGGCATTGTAATTAAAACAAAAAAACAGAAAAAATTATTATTCAAAATGGCATTGTCGTTATAAAAATGTCACAAAGGAAAATTCATGACATTTACTCACTTTTTGATCTTTGATGCAGAAAAAGACTATTCTGGTAATTGGTGGATCATATTAGACTATTCTAGTCATTATTTCTATAAAGTATACCATAATTATTAACTAAAGTATGTTACATGTGAATTTCAAATTTGACCTCGTTAAAAAGAAAATTTAATTATTAAGAGAAATTCTAACAGATATCTATAAGTATTTAAGAGTTTGTAAATACTTTCTTTCATTTTCATAAATAATTCTAAATAAATTTTAATTGGTAAAGTCAGTTTGTTTTTCTTTTAGGTTCGAAAGTCCTTCAAAAGAAGAACTAAGCTGTTCAAGAGAATCTTAGATCTCTTGAACTCAACCTTATCGATCCACTAAAACCTTCACTCCACCTCACCACTCGATAAGTTTGAGTTCAACCTCAGTCCGCCATCAAAGAACATTGATTCAGAACCTTCACCCGAGCCTCCCACGCGACTAAGTGCAACGAGATCCACTTTTAAGTGATTCTAGAACCTCCACACAAGTCACACACTCGATCTGTTGAGCTTGAGTCATATCATATATGTATGAGAAACATTTCTTGAAGTCTCACTTGACCCACTCACTTTATCTACTTAGGGTTGAGTCAGTCTGTGGACTCTTCATCTTCCATCCTTCTGACTTCTCAACTTCATATTACGGTCCTTAAGCTATGGAGGTTTATATCAAGTGGTATTAGAGCTAGATCTGAAAGTTAAGTTTTTTTAATCCCTTGATTCATTTTTGATTAAGATTTTCTAATAGATTTTCAGTAAACAAAAATCAACCCCAAAAGTTGTCTTTTCGTATTATTTGTGTAGAAATTTGTTTAACTTTCTAACATGTTTAAAGATAGTGTATATCTTTTGGTATTTTTTTGGATCTGTAATTTTTTTGCAAGAACAGTTTACATGAGTTAAGTTTACTGATGAGTTGTTTATTTGTTGCTCTACAGAAACCATGGCTGAAGATGATGCAAAAGCTAAAAACACTACTAACAACAAGTTCTTGAATGAGATACATGTGAACCAACGTGCCAACATTTTCAATGGTCTCATGCTTAAAATTCCACCATTCCGTGGAAAGAATGATCAAGATGCATACTTGTAGTGGGAAAAAAGATAATACTGGTCTTCCATTGTGAGTACTATACAGAAGAAAGCAAGGTGAAGTTAGCGGCCACATAATTTTATGATTATGCTCTCAGCTGGTAGGATCAGTTAGTCCCTACAAGAAGACGCAATGGAGAACTCCCAGTCTGCAGCTAAAGACGCATGAAGGCATTGCTAAGGAGAGGATTTGTCCCATGACATTATAACAGAGAGTTGCATTAGTGGCATAGAAGATTAACCCAAGGTAGCAAATATGTAGAATAAAATTTCCAAGAAATCGAAACGTTTATGTGGCGAGCTGATATCTCAGAAGATAGAGAAGCCACTATAACGAGGTTTTGTGGATGGACTGAACAAAGATTCAGGATCAACTTGAAATGCAACACTATGTAGATTTGGAAGAGATGCTACATAAGGCTACTTTAATATAACAACAGCTGACAAGAACAGCCAAGAAAAAGTCTGGATTTGGTAACTCTACTGAGTATAAAAGAGAAGATAAGCCTCAGTTCTAGAAGAGTTTTGAGCCAATTGCGATGGTTAAGGAAGATACTACGTCGACTTCTAAGGGTAAAGAAGTTGTTGAAGTTGTCACTAAACCACGATGAACTCACTCCAGAGATGTTATTGTTTCAAATATCATGGCCATGGACATTAACGAATGCTCTAACACTAGAGTGATGAATATGCATATTCTAATGAAGAAAAGTCCTTAGAGGAAAGTGAAGAGTACCCAGATAAAGGTGATCTCTTAGTTACTAGAAGAACTCTCAGCCTGCAGCACAAAGTTGTTGAATAAGAGTATATGGAGAACTTTTTTCACAGTCATTGATTGGTAAAGGATAAAGTGTGCAGCCTTGTTGTCGATGAAGGTAGCTACACCAATGTAGCTAGTGAGTCTACGATTAAGAAACTTGATCCAAAGCATCAGCCCGATCCTCAACCATATAATATGCAGTGGTTAAGTGAAAAAGGAGAAATGAAGCTATAGAATCAAGTGCTAGCTCTGCTCTCTAAGCAAGTTTGAGGATGAGATACTTTTGATGTTTGACCAATGGAACAAGATACATACTCCTTGTGCGTTTGATATGATTATCGGAAGCATCTTGATAAGTGTTCATTGGTTGATGCATATCTACTAACTCACAAGAAATTATGGGTTAAACTGCATGGAAAATACGCCAAGCGCAATTATAGAACTCTTGGAAGAAGAATCAAATCAAACAGAGTTTAAACGAAGGAGTTATGGAATTTACAAATCAGGCATTTTCCGAGCTTATCCGGTTCGGACTTATGCACATTCATTGAAGGATTCCAACCAAACCAGGATGAATTAAGCTACAAACCAAGTTGGTCTATTATCCTGGTCCAATAAAGAAGTCCATGAAGTTAAATTGAGCCCGAAATCATTCAAGAAAGATCCATTTTTGTCCAAACCAAGGACATCATTTAATTATGTCAATTTCTATCTCTTATATATAGATTAGAGATGTATTTCATTTTCCTAGATGCTCTTCATGTTAAGAATTTATTATGAATGTGTTACCATATAATTTCCCTATTTATAGAGACTTATTATCATGAATAAAGCTTAAGTTTGAATCCAATTTTTATATTTGAGAGTGATTCTCTTATTTTTTTAACTAATAGGTCTCTTTTCGTTTGTCAAATTTTGATATTTCCCAGACTTATCAAAAGACTTTTCCGTAACCTTTTATAGTGTCAATCATTCGACCATCTCGTGTTTGAGTCGTGTGTTATTTACAGCTCAATAATATCCATCCATCATCTCGTCTTTGGTTCTTTGTCATCTCCAAGTCAAGCATATCCACATAATCTTGTCTTTGAGTTCATTTGTCATATCTAATTCAAGAATATCAAATACAGATCTTGTATTTGAGTCATGTATCATCTCTTATTCGAGAATATCCATTTTCTTTACCACTTCAGAGTCCCGACGCCTTGGAAGGTTCTAATTATTAATGATATGATTATGGGAAGCATCTAGAGATGTGCTCATTTATTGATATGTATCTGCTAACTAAAAAGGAATAAATGGATGAAATTACATGGATAATACGCCCAGCTCAATTATAGAACTGCTCGAAGAAGAATCAAATCCAACAGAGTTCAAACGAAGGAGTTATGGAATTTACAAATCATGTGCTTCCGAGTTTACCCATTTCAGACTTAGCACATTCATTGAAGGAATCCGACCAAACCATGAGGAATTAAGTTATAAACCAAGTTGGTCTATAATCTTGATCCAATAAATAAGACCGTGAAGTTGAATTTAACCCAAAATCATTCAAGGGATCTATTTTCGTCCAATGCAAAGATATAATTTAATTCTGTCAATTTATCTCTCTTACATGCACATTAGAGATGTATTTGATTTTCCTAGATGCTCTGAATGTTAAGCATTTATTATAGACGTTTTACCATGTAATTTCTCTATTTATAGAGACTCATTATTGTGAATAAAGAATAAGTTTGAATGCAACTTTTATAATGTGAGAGTTATTCTCTTATATTTGGAACTAATAGATTTTTCTTCATTTGTCGAATTATGATCTTTCCCAATTTATCAAAAGTCTTTTCTGCAACCTTTTGTAGCTTCAATCATTCCATCATCTCGTATTGGTGTCGTGTGTCATCTCTAACTTGAGATTATCCACCCATCATCTCTTCTTTGAGTTTGTTTGTCATTTCCGTGTTGAGCCTATCAATTCTATTATCTTATCTTTGAATTCGTCTTGACTTTGAGTCGTGTGTTGTCTTTAATTCAAGAATATCCATTCCCTTTACCACTTCAAAATGCTCAAACATCAACAAACGAAAAGAGATCCATTGGTTCCAAAAATAGAGAATCACTCTCACACTTAAAATATTGCATTCAAACTTATTCTTCATTGATGATAATGAGCTTCTATGAATATAAAAATTACATGGTAAAATGTCTATAATAAATGCTTAACATGCATAACATCTAGGAAAATGAAATGCATCTCTAATGTGCATATAAGAGATAGAAATTGACAAAATTAAATGATGTCTTTGCTTTAAACGAAAATGAATCTTCATTGAATGATTTTGGGCTCAATCCAATTTCATGGTCTTCTTTATTAGATCATGATTATACACCAACTTGGTTTGTAGCTTAATACCTCCTATTTTGGTCGAAATCCTTCAATGAATACACATAGATCTCAACCAGGTAAACTGGGAAACGCGTAATTTTTAAATTCCAAAACTTCTTCGTTTGAAATTTTTTTGGTTTGATTTTTCTTCGAGGAGTTTCATAATTGATCTACCCGTATCCTCCATGTGTTTGCATCCACTAATTTCTTTTAAGTTAGTAGATACACATTAATCAATGAACACATATCAAAATAGTTCCCATGATCATGTCATTACTCTCCTCTTCAAAAAAAATTGTCCTCAAATTTTGCTCTTAAAAGAAAGAACAACTTGAAAAGTGGTTCCGATGTCAATGAACACAAGTTAAAATGGTTCCCATGATCATATCATTCCTCTCCTTTTAAAAAATGTCCTCAAATCTTGCTCCTAAAAGAAAGAACAACTTGAACACAAACTTTTACAAAACAAATAATCAAAATAAGGGATGACCAGACCTTGAATTCTTTTTTTTTTTAAAAGAGAAAAGAAGATGAAGATAAAGAAGGTGATCAAAGAATACAAACTTAAGAGTGTTGCTATGGTACCAAATGATGCAAACCTAAATGATGAGAACCTCCCAAAGAGTTGATACTCTGAAGTGGTAAAGGGAATGAATATTCTCGAATTAGAGATGACGCACGACTCAAAGACGAGATCTGGAGTGGATATTCTTAACTTGGAGACGACAAACAAACTCATAGACAAGATAATGGTGTAGATATGCTCGACTTGGAGACAAAAAACAAACTCAAAGATGAGATGATGGGTGGATATTCTTGAGCTGAAGAAGATACATGACTCAGACACAAGGTGGTGGAATAATTGAAACTACAAAAAGTTGCGCATAAGCCTTTTGATATGTTGGAAAAATATCAAAATTCGATAGCGAAAAGAGAGCAATTACTTCCAAAAATAAGAGAATCACACTAAAATTTAAAATTTGATTCAAACTTAAACTTTATTCATGATAATGGGTCTCTATAAATAGTGAAATTATATGGTAAAACGTCCATAATAAATGCTTAACATGCAGAGGATCTAGGAAAATGAAATACATCTCTAATGTACAGGTAAGAGATAGAAATTGACAGAATTAAATGCTCTATTTGTTTTGGAAGAAAATGGATATTCCTTAAATAATTTTTGGGCTCAATATAATTTCATGAGCCTATTTATTGGACTAGGATTATAGACAACCTTGATTTGTAGCTTAATTCTTCATGGTTTGGTTAGATTCCTTTAATGAATGTGCATAGGTCTGAACCATATAAGCTGGAAAACGTCTGACTTGTAAATTCTATAGCTTCTTTTTCCGAAGTCCGTTTGATGTGATTCTTCTTCGAGAAGTTCCATTATTGAGTTGGGCGTATTCTTCAAGAAATTAGATCCATTAAATCCTAGTGAGTTAGTAGATACACATAAATCAATAAACACATGTGAGGATGCTTCCCATTCATGATGGATACACCAATAGTCATTCCTTTGAGTTCAAAGCAGAAACCATTCTGGTTCCCATGACTCCCAATGTGGTCTTTTAAGATCACCTGCAGCTCAAGAACAATCAAGATAAAGGCAGAAAGAAGTCTATGTTCTTAGCACACCATGGTGAAGTCATGACTGTTATGAATACATATCAGTCTATTCTTTTGTTTGGTTACAAAGAGTCACTTACTACTATGGCTAACTTTGCACCGATATTACTGAGTGAGATGATTTACCTTTTTCAGGATTATAGAGATTTGTTTCCAGAGGATGAGCCTACATGATTACCCCATCTAAGAGGAATAGAAAACCAAATCGACTTCGTACCAAGCTCTACACTTCTTAGACATGTTGCATACAAAACCAACCCTATGAAGACCAAAGAACTCAAAAACAAGTCAAGGATCTGATGGAGAAGGGTTTTATCCATGATAGTTGAACCCTTGTGCCGTCCCTGTACTCCTGATTCCTAAAAAGGATGCTAGATGGGGCATATGTGTGGACTGCATGGCCATTAATAACATAAGGGTTAAGTATCGCCATCATATCCCAAGACTCGATGATATGCTTGTTGAATTTTATGGTTCTATTGTTTTTTCTAAGATAGATATAAGAGTGGTTATCATCAAATTAGGATGACAAAAAGGGATGAATGGAAAACAACATTTAGAACTACACATGGCCTTTATGAGTGGTTGATTATGCTGTTTCGTCTCAATAATGCTCCTATCACTTTCATGAGGTTGATGAATCATGTTCTTAGAGCTTACATAGGTGTTTTTGTGGTAGTTTATTCTGATGACATATTGATCCATAGTAAGAACATGACTAATCATTTAGAGCATGTTTGACTTTTGCTAGAGGTGCTTTAAAAGAAAATGTTGTTTGCTAATCTAAAGAAGTGTACCTATGTATTGATAACCTTGTCTTTTTAGGCTTTGTGATTAGTATAGATGGTATTAAGGCCGATGAGGAGAAGGTTAACACATCAAGGATTGGCCAAGTCCAAACACAATTGGTGAACCTCGAATCTTTCATAGACTTGCTAGATTTTATTGACTATTTGTTAAAGACTTTAGTACACTGTAGCACCACTTACGAAGGTTATCAAGAAGGAAGTGGGATTTAAGTGGGAACAAGCATATGATCAAGCATTTGAGGGCTTAAAGGATAAGCTTATTAATGCATCTCTTGTTCTGCTTGATTTTAAGTATAAGCATGTTAAAGAAATCATTGTGGCTGATGGACTCTCTCAAAGGTATGTACTTCTATCCACTTTGGAAACTAAACTGCTTGGATTTGAGCAATTGAAAGAGTTGTATGCGATGATAACAAATTTAAGGAGGCATTTGTAAGGAGATGAAAGTTTTCTTGGGGAAAATACTTTCAGCATGATGGTTTTCTATTCTTTGAGAATTGTCTTTGTATTCCTAATCGTTCTATTCGAGATCTTTTAGTCACTGAGGCTCATGTAGGAGGTCTTATAGGTCACTTTGCCTATGATAAGACACTTAAGGTAGTGACATAGCACTTTTTCTTGCCTCATCTAAAATGTTATGTTTAGAGGATCTATGCTCAATCTGAAACTTGCAAACAAGCCAAATCTAAGGGTCAGCTGAGTAGTTTGTTTATTCCTTTACCCATTCCTACTTATCCTTAGAATGAAATTTTGATGGATTTCATAGTAGCTTGTCTAGAGCTAGAACTCGGCAGGATTCTATTTTTGTAGTTTTTTAAGATGGCTTATTCCCTTGCTTGTCGTAAGACTGAAGATGCATCTCATTTAGCTACCATGTTCTGTAAGGAAATTTTTATACTTTATAGCATGCCTAAGACCATTGTATTTGATTAAGACACTAAATTCCTTAACCATTTCTGTAGAACAGTCTGCTCAAAATTAGGTACTAAGCTAGTGTTCTCAATGACATGTCATCTTCAGACTGATGGTCAGACTGAGGTAGTCAATCAAACTCTAGGTTCTCCTTTGAATGCATTGATTAAGAAGAATTTTTTCACTTGGGAAGAATGCTTACCTCATGTCGAGTTTTCATATAATCATGCAATTCATTATGCATCTAAGTACTCACTATTCCATATTGTCTATGGATTTAATTTGCTTTGTCATTTGAATCTTACCCCTTTGCCTTTGAGTGAGAGATCAAGTCCTCATGGAGAGAAGAAGGTTGTGCTTGTTAGACAAATCCATGAGAAAGCATGTTTAAACATTGAGGAAAGGACCAAGTAGTAAACTCAGTGAGCAAACAAAATTCGGGATAGAGTTGTATTCACGGTTGGAGATCAAGTGTGGCTCCATTTATGCACAAAATGGTTTCCAGCAGAATCAAAATCAACCTTTATGCCCAGAATTGATAGCCCATTTACAGTCACCAAGAATATCAGTGACAATGCTTAGCACCTCGATCTTCAATGTAAGTATAATATTAGACCAAATTTTAATGTTTCCAACTTGATTCTTTTTGTTGGAGATGATCCATATTTGAGAACAATTTCTTTTCAATAGGGTGGATATGATATGAACCTTAGCAACAACAAGGATGGAGGAGAGGAACTTGAGAGTGAAGAGGAGGTGAGAGATGAACATGGAGCAGGAATGACAATGGAGATACCAACTGGACTAATAACTAGAGCCAAGACAAAGCAACTTAATTAAATTGTGGCTAGAATACATAAGTGGAATCAAGAAAAAGACTTCAAGTCCACAATGCTTTGGTATCGATTTGAGCACGTGAAGAGATATAAATAGGCATGTAATCTATTAGCACTCTTTTTCCTTCACTTGTCTTTTGTCCCATTAGGCTTTGATAAGTAAGGTTTTTATGAGGCTTATGGATCAAAATTGACTAAGAAACCCATTTATATATATCTATATCTAGGCCTTAACCTATATCCATTTTCAGGCTCAACTTTATATTACATAGTTGAGACACAAAACCATGAGTATTCAAGGGCTTGTAAAGTGTTTCTTTCATTTTCATCTATATATTATCTTTAAACAATTCTCTCTAGATAGACCTAAGTTCTTCTTTTAGGTTCAAAAATCCTTCAAGAGAAGAACTAAGTTGTTCAAGAGAAGCTAATATCTCTAGAACTCAAGCTTATCAATCCAGCAAAAGCTTCACTCGACCTCACCACTCGATCAGTTTAAGGTCGAGCTCAGTCCATTGTCGAAGAATATTAGTCGAACACCTTTACTCGAGCCTCCCAATTGACTACCTTAGGCTCGAGTGCAACCAGATCACTTTCGAGTGGTTCTAGCCCTCCATGCGAATCACCCACTCGATATGTTGAGCTCGAGTACGATAAAATATGTATGAGAAACACCTCCTTAAGCCATACGTAACCCAGCCACACGATCTAATTGGGGTTGAGTCAATCGGTGGACTTTTCATCTTCCATCCTTTCGACTTCTCAACATCAGATTATGATGCTCAAGCTATGGAGGTTTATATCAATAGCCTAAAATTCACTCTAAAATTCTTTTTTAATCTATTATGTATAGTGGAGAAGGATGCAAACCCCTGATATCAGAATCATTAGCTGGATCATAAGAACCACCAGACTAAGAAAAACTCGACAGTTACATAATGTCTTATGTAAATGGATTTAAATCACTCAATTATTAATCCACTCTAATATATTATTATGTGGAGAATAAAATAACAATATATTCAAATACTTATATATATATATATATATATACATAATTTCTAGCCATTTTTAATCTAAACTAATCTTTCTGTTTTGCCAGCTTAGTAGATATATTAATTACAAGGAACAACCAAGGTCTTGGTTATGGTAAATACAGACCTGAAACTGAGTAAGCAGTACACATACAGCTTAACATAATACATTGCTTACATATATTGAGAATATTCGTTAGAACAACATTACCATAGGCTACTCCTTACTGCAACCAAAAATCCTATTTTTCATAGGTGACTCCTTGCGGCAACCATAAGATCAATATACCTTACTTAGCGAAAATCAATAGCATTCTTGTTTGGCTTTCCTAATGGTCCAGATCGTGGCACAAAAGCAACCATGTCCATGAGGAGTGTCCGCAGCCAATATATCCAGAAATCCTATGATGCTTAGTACTATTACAAGCTATATGAAAAGCTACTTTATTGGCACTAAAGGGACATAGCCAAAAAATACACATACTCAATGATTTTGACAATTGAAGTATTTTACAAATCCAGGAACGATAGCGAGGCCAGGTGGAAAGATTCATGATTGCTTTAAATACCTTTTTGTTGACAATATCAAGTTCCATATACTATATATGGAGAATAGTCAAGTCCCTTGTAGTATATAATAAGATTTGAAAGTTTGCCACTAAATGAGTGGGTGATGGAGCAAAGACATTCCTAGCATAAAATAATGACAAAACCTTGTGGTTTTGTAGAATCTAATCACCTCCATATAAAGTATATGCATGCGACCATGACGTATGAAAGTTACACCTTAACTTATCAGTAGCCGGTAGGGGCCAAAGAGAGGAGCAATGAGTTTGTGGTTAGGATGCTCCTTGTATACTGTGTAAATGAATCTATTTTTCAGCTTCATCAATTATCATATGCATCTGGTAATGGAGGTCTCCCAACTGGCCACCTAATGAGATTGTGTTTCAATTTTTTCAAATCGTCCATAGAACCCAAAGAATATGATTGAGGATCGTTTTGAGTATCTGTGTATTAAAGATGGTGTATATCATGAAGGTGAAATTACTGATCAAGGAAGAGGCTGACATATCAAAAGGTGGTTAGGGCATATGGGCAAGTGCCAGAACCTGGTGAGCGATGTAATTGGAAAACAACATATAATTAATAGTTTCTAGAGTATGTTTACAAACTACATAAATACCATCCACATGAATTCCTCGTTGTTGAGAATGTGTTTTCACTACGGGTACCCCAAATAGAGTCATCCAAAGAAAGAATTTAAAATTTAGGTTCTGACCAGATGCCAAATCTGATCTTTCAAGTCCATATAACTTATGGCAGTGGCCGATATCAGAGCTCTACTGGTTGTGCTAGTCAACAATATCTACTTTTATTGTATAATCCAGAAATCATTGTGAGCCTATATCTAAATATCCCATTCAGAAATCTAGGGTTGGAGGGTCATAATACGATTTATTAATTGATGAACCCTCTTTGTGTTCCATCCTTGACTTGTTAAAATATCATAAACTTTAAGGCAAACATCATGATGAATGTTCATACTGATCGGGGGTTGTGGTACCTTATCAGAAATCCACTTTGACGACCATACTTCAGTGAAATGATCATTTCCAATATGTTTTATTAATCCCATTTCTAGTAATTCCCACCCATAGAGTATGTTTTTCCAAGCATACGAAGAGCGGGTCCCCCGCTCATTATCAAAATGATAGTTTTTTTGAAATATATGTTTAGTGGGTCTCTTACGTTCTGTTTATGTTTACACAAAGATTCCATGCAATCCATAAGATCTTTTTTTGTAATTCACATGTGTGCCACCAAAATGCAGACATCGCAATAGTAATTTTCTAACATTGGTATTTAGATAGGCGAAAGCATGATATTTCATAAACCAATAATGCCATGGCCACCGCTTTCACTAGCACATCCTTATCTCCTATGGATATCGTTTTTGAAAACCATTTTGAAGTTCTAGAGTTAAGATTCTCTATTATAAAATTAGAAATGATCTTTTATGTGGAAGACCAAAGTATTTACTATCGCCTTATTCTGACTCAATGCCGAAAATTTGTCTAATTTTGCATATTCTATCAGGGTAAACTTTCGAGCCAAAGGTAATAACATATTTTAGAAAAAATGGTTTGTTGACCTGAAGCTTCAGTATAAAATGTTTAAAATGTTTTGGAGTGCCTAACTTTCCAGTAAAGATGATTTATACACAAATACAAAATCATTAGCAAAAAAGCATTTGTTGTATACTTTGTCCCGAGGGATGGAAGTGTAATCCAGTAGTATATTTTCATAGGAACTCTCTCCTCCTTGTAACTCATCCAACAGTTCCTTGATCATAGGAATAGGGACCTGGTTGGTGTAATGAAGCTAGATTGTTCCGCTTTTGCCACGATATGTTCCAGAACCTCCACACAAATTATTAAAAAATAGATAATGGCTCACCTTGACGTAATCCAGTTTAAGGAATAATACATCCATGTGGTGATCCATTAACAAGAACGGAGTAGGAGACGGAGGAGATGCAGTACATAATAAATTGTAGCCATGTACTACTAAATCCCATATAAAGTAATATATATTAAACAAAAGCTCATTCAATTATATCATAAGCCTTGGACATATCCATCTTCAGAAGCATGTATAATGATTGGAATTTCTGATCAGTCTGAAGAGAGTGTAACAATTTATGCGTCGCAGTAAGAATTTTATCTGATATTTGTCAACTGAAAACAAAGGCTCATAGAGTATCAGATATAATATCGGGGAGAATGTATTTCAATGACCTACAAGGATTTTAGCGATGGTTTTATAAAGGACAGAACACAAACTGATAGGCCATAAGTCAGTCATCATCTAAGCACTTTTCTTCCTCAGAATCAATACTATTTGAGTGAAATTCTATTCTTTGGGAAAGTAACCTGTTGTGAAAACATCAATAATGGAAGAGAAAATACCATTAACAATTATATTCTAGTAACTTTTAAGGAAAACTCCATTCATGCCATCAGCACCTAGATCACTGTCGTTTCTAATTCCATAAATTGCATTGGATATTTCTTCATCAGTTACAAGAGCTAACAACTGAGTAGGAGTGACCTGTGGGGACATTCCATCAAGGCAAGAATCAATAGTAGATGGTTTGGAAGATGCAAATAGAAGTGAAAGTATTCATACGCCAAGTCACCTTTTGAGCCTTCAGAAAAGTGGAAATGTCCTTGGTCATCAACCAGAAGTATAATTTGATTTTTAGTCTACGATACTTCACGCAAGTATAGAAATATTTGGTGTTTTGATCTCCCTTTTTCAGCCATCTTTCACGACTTTTTGTTTGCAATAACGTTCTTCCTTAGATAGTTGTTCTGAAGTTCCCATTTGAGATGTGAAATTTTGGCAAAATTTTGGGGATGCATTCGACGTTTCATGGTCCGGAATGTTTTTATTATGACCGAAATGTTGATGTGTACCTCTTTTCCATGACGAGATGGGTTTATGGCAAGCAACAATGCAATCAAACAGAGAAGCACTCTCAAAGATAAGATATTCCAGCCTTGCCTGATAATATTAGCAAAACTTAATTGATGAATCTATCATTTGTCAAAAAAGAATCTCCCTTGACAATGTTTCCCTCCCAAAATGAGTAGTGTGAGTAATGGGCAATGACCGGATTTTTCCATATAAAGAGTATTGACCCGAGGGTAAAGCTTGAACAATTCATCATTCCCAAAGCATCTATTAAGCTGCATTGAATCCAAATCTGATCTCTTTTTCTCGCCTAAGAGAATGAACCTTTATCCCGTAATTCTTGATCATATTCCCAAAATGAAAAAGGAAAAACTCTGGGGTGGCCTCCCAATTTTTCTTCATTACATCATAATTCATTGAAATCTTATGTTAAAACTAGGTGTCATGTCAAGAAGTACCTAAACAGACGATACAACCCCACCCCACTTGTTGAAGATGACGAAGTGGTTCCCCATTTATAAAGATGGCAAAATCTGAATGAGGTCCCAAATTAATTTTGGTATCAATAAGGCAGTTATCAGAAGAGATGATTTACATGTCATAAGAATCTTTCCAAAAGATAGCTAATCCTCCACTCTAACCTTCGGGGTTGACTAAATGAACTTTATCATACCCCATATATTTTAGAAGTGAGAAGAGGTATTCCATGTGGAAAATAATGTCCAGAAATAGGTGTTGCCTAATTTCCTTTAAATGTCAAATTGTCAATCCCTGACAATTCCAACTGAGAATACTTTTCGCGAATTGGGTGGTTTATGAAAAACCACCGAACCATCATATATGTCATTAATTGTCAAAGAAATGTCTTCCTTAGTTTCACGGTCTTTACGTTGAATGTTTTGTCCAGAAAAAGGTGTAGGATTTACTCCATGAGAGAAGAATAAGAGATATTGCGACCTTTCTGAGTATCAGTTATAAAGTGACCTTTTTTCCTATAGGGTAAGGTTGATACCTAAATGGATGATACCAAATGTGGAAGACAATCAATCATTATATTATGAGGTGAAAATGAAGTAGTTGTCGTGTGCTAGGTGGTAAAAAGGAGGTTTCAATTACTTGGTTAATTTGTAATTTGATTTTCAAGAAGGATTTTTTTATTAGACAAGGGATATCTTGTATTTATTCTATCGATTCTATCGTGCAAAGGGTTTCTCAATTAGGTTGTAGTGGAAAGTGAGTTAACAAGCGTATCTGATTGCTTTCTAGAACACCAATACAAATGCGAGGTTGGAGAAGGAGTTTTGCTCTCTTTCTCAATATTTTTCTTGGTCAAACAAGCCACAAGAGAACGTGAAAAATCATGTGTAAGTAACTGAGGAAGAAAGTGAGCTACTGAGAAACATGAAATACAATATAAGTGAAATACCACACCACTTATAACAACTTTTTCTGATCCTTACAAACTCCAAACTGATTATAAACTAGATACCATCCAGCAACCGTACACACCAGTTCTTACATATGGATTTATGAGAATTAGATCAAACCTTAACTCGGACGAAGGTGCTAAGATGCAATTTCTCTATATCAAACACAACTTCAATTACATCTCTTAGTTGTTTTGCGATGGCAGAAATAGTATCTTTGGTGAAAAAGTGCATGGGAAGGTTGAGGATACTGATCCGAACCAGAATAAAACAAGGATAATCTTCCGCTGGGTCACCCACCCAAAGATCTAATATTAATCCCCCATCTTTGTAAGTACAATAAACCTAATGAAGCATCAATTCCAAATCATCTTCCGATTGAAACACAAAATGAAATCTTTCAGATGATAAAGTGATACCTTGAACCTTGATTTGTAGTCGCCAAATTCAAAGCATGTCCAACAACATCTTCGCCATAATTTGTTTAGTAGGATTAAGTAATCGTCTAATTAATTTAAGCTTACTCCCATTAGTTAGAGAATATTTACCTCCAAAGGGTAGATCAATCGCATCATCTTTTCCAAGATCCAGCTTCCCATGAGCTTGCGAGATTTTATTCATCCATCTAGATAAGAATCCAAACACGATTAGAGTAATTTTTTGGATAATAAAAGACTTAGATCCTTGTAATAAGCGATACTGATCACAAAAGAGAATTCTTGTCTTCATTCTTATCTCAAATAAGAGAATTAAAATTTATCTTAGAAGCTAAGAAGGAGACATATATTATACAAAAACTATAATTTCTCCATAAATCACAACCATTATGCACTGGAGAAAACGGTGAACATGATTCTCATCGAGATTAAATACCATATACAAATATATGTGTCTATATGTTATAAATATTGTTTCTTGTATATCAACAGTAGTGTTTACAAAAATTTATATAAACAAATACTATGAAAAGACTAGGGTAAGTAGAGTATAGAAGATGCTATATACAGAGGTGAGAGATTATCACAAACATAAATGAATGATTATACTTGTTTTCTTGATATGTCCCCGCAAGAGAAAAGGGCCTTGGTCACGCAGAATTCTTGTCTCGTGATTGCTTGAAGGGAGCTCGAGGCATATGCATTGTTAGTGCATCTGCAAGTTCGTCTTTGGTGTGTGTGTGAGAAACGCGTAGGATATTTTGAGCACCTGTCCTCTAATGAAATGATAATCCAAAGCGACATGCATCATACGACTATGAAACTAGAGTAGCACCCATATTATAAATCCATGTCACTTCAGCAACTGTATTAGCTACTACCTTATATTCTGCATCGGTCGATAAGCAAACAATAGTCTTCTACTTTTTTGTTTTACATGAGATGGGAGTGTTTACGAGATAGAAAATTTACACATTGGTAAAGATGTAATTATTGGGATCGCTAGCCGAGTTTGCATAAGAAGATGCGTGAAGACTATTTTTTGTCGCATAGAAGAATTTTTCATGAGTTAATGTACCTACTAAGTAGCGTACAATGCACTTTGCCATTAGTCAATGATTTTGTGTTGGACGATGCATAAACTAAGACAATTAATTCAATGCCAAGCTTATATATGGTGTGGTGAAAGCTGAGTATTGCAAATGCCCACCAATTTGCAAAATAAGTAGCTTCACACAAGGATATGCTCGTGGTGAGAGTAAGTTTTGGTGATGAGGGCATCGGTGTCTCAGGTCTAAGCATAAAGAATATTGTATCAATGCAACAAATTACATATATCCTTGCGTTGACAGATTGGAGTTCAGGTGGTGTGCGATGAGCTTCTATACCAAGGAAATAATTCAACTCTTTAGAACTCTTGATTGAGAAGCGCTTTGCCAATTGGAAAAGTATACTTTTTACAAAGTCCTCATCACTTCATGTGACCAAGATATCATCAAAATATTGAAGGAGATAAAGTGTTGATGTACCTTATCGTATGGTGAATATGGAAGTGTCAGAGAGGGAGTTTTTGAACACAAAGTGGAGAAGGAATGTACTAAGTTTCGTGTTTTATGCCTATGGTGCTTGCTTAAGCCCATAAATGGCTTTGCTGAGCATGTAATATAGTGTGGATGATCATGATTTTGTAATCCTGAAGGTTGCTCCATATATACCTCTTTAGTGAAAGTGACTTGTAAAAAAGTATTTTTGACGTGGATTTGGGTGATTGCCCAAGCACGAATACCAATGATATCCACTACTAGGCAAAGCATGGTGCTCTTAATAACAAGACTAAATGTCTTTGAATAACCAATTCATTATTTTTGATTGTATCCTTTGGCGGCTAAACGACCCTTGCACCTACCAAGAGAACCATCATGAAGATATTTGTTCTTATAGACCTCAGAACAGCCAACAACATTCTTATCTACAGGACGGGGAACCAAATCTAGAGTCTTATTCTGGGAAAAAACAAAAAGTTTAGAGGACATGGCATTACGAAAATGCTTGTCTCGAAGTGCCTGAGTGATGGTGTTGGGCTCGTGTGAAATCTCAAGAAAGAGAGATAACGTGAGGTTTAGATTTGACTTGGCTTTAGTAATGTCCCCCTTCCTTCTTGTAATCATCAGATGATTGTTTTGAGCCGATGGTAGTGGAAGTGGTGGTGTTGATGGTTACAAAGAAAATGTCACGAAATGAGCCATATCGTGACATGACGCATTCATTGTTGGGCTTGACACATTCAAAATTGAATCTGGGCTTGGTGAAATTTGAGCTAGAGCAATTGGTGTTGTTGTTTGGGTCAGTTGTGGAGTTGGACCAAACTTAATGGTCATGGAGAGGATCCAAGTTCCCTGATGGATTAGATGATGATGATAGATCATAATTGGGGCTCGATAGCAAAGGCTCACGTTAAATCAAGGGCGATGGAGATAAGTGAGATTCGCGATTCATGGATTATATTAAGCACCAAAAAGACGATGAACTGAACTCAATGAGTGCCAACGACACATGGGATACAGGTTAGTGGCACGTGGGTTATAATTTGGTTTGAGGTAAGTGGTGTTTGGGTGGCTTCGGATTTGTTAATTGTTTGGGTGGAGAATTGAAAAAAAATTTCATCAAACTTCACATGTTGAGATATGTAAGTTCAGCCAGAGTGAAGTTGAAGATAGATATATTCCCTTTGGGTAAGAGAGTAACCCAAGAAGATGCAAGGAGTTGATCAGTTTTCTAATTTATTGGTGGTGTAAGGACTGATCCATGGAAAACACAAACACCTAAAGATTTAAAATTTTAGGTAGTCTGGCTGAGTGGCAAATAAACAAGCATAGGTAGAATCCATGGCAATCACCAATGAAGCCATCTAGTTTAATAGATATACAGTCGTTGAGAAGGCATAAGTCAAATAGGATATCAACATTGATGCACTAGTAAGAAAGGCATGACCAAATTCAACAATGTGTTGATGTTCTTTCAGGTATATTGTTATGTTGTCCAGTGTAGGGAGGGGTGGTTAGGTGTGAGATTCCGATTGAGTCAAGGAAATGACAAAGGGAAATGATCTCACCACCATTTTTTGTTAAGGTTTTGAAGGGAGCGAAAGGGTCTTTGACTTTGGATTTTATTTTAGAGGGTAGATCGAGGTATATGTAGTATATAATCAACAAGAATGATATACTCATGTTTTAACTGTGTAGTACTTTAGAAATCGAATCCACAAAGACCAAATTGTTATATTATCAATCTTCATATAAAACTTAAGCTTAGAAGAGACAAACTGGTTGGTTTGATGGAAACTAAACAAAACAAAGCAAGAAACGATAAAACAAACTCTTTACCCCTCGAATGTAGTTATGTATATCTTTAGACATTCCCTTCCAATAAAACAAACTCTTTACCTTCTGATGAGTAGCTTCTCTCCCCGAATGACCACCAACTACTGAGCAATGTAGCCACTATAAAATCAAATCCCGTAACTGGACATCTACATGAATCATAAGCTTACTCTTTCGTCTCCAAAAGCCTTGATTTCCAAGTATAAAATGTTTAGCGGACAGGTTCTTCTTGAGCTCATCCATTACAACTTTGATCTCTAAATCTGAATCATAAAGTGCAGTAATCTGTTGCAGCAAATCACAATTATTGACTGAAAGTGCCATCTGCAAAATTTCAGAACCTTCTTTACGAGATAGAGCATCTGCAGTGATGTTTTCTTTCCCAGTTTTATACTGTATCTCATAGCTAAATTCCAACATCTTAGGTAGCCACTACTGCTGGACTAGAGTGTTCAAACATTGCTCAAGTAGATACTTAAGGCTGCGTTGATCTTTTTTGATTATAAAATGAATAGGTGAGAGGTAATATCGCCACTTCTGTACAACAAAACACCACAATCAAAAGTTATTTTTCATAGATCTACAATAGCAACTGTTTCCCTTTCAATTTTTGACTTATCTAAACCACAGGATGACCACCTTGCTTCAAAACAGCTCTGATGCCTGTACCATTAGCATATGTTTCTACTACAAAGGTCTGATAAAATCTTGGTAAAAACAACACTGGAGATTCACACAACGCATCCTTCAAGTTGTTCAAAGCAGATTAAGTGGCCTTGGTCCATTCAAAAGTTTCTTTCTTTGTTAAAGCAGTTAAAGGACTCGCAATGGTAGCAAAAATTCTTCACAAAACGACGATAATACCCAACAAGACCAAGGAAGCCTCGCAGTTCCTTAACGTAATTGGGCTGAGACCATTCCCTTACCGCCTTAATCTTGTTAGGATCAGTGTACACACCCTTGTCTGCAATAAAGTGCCTGCGATATTCAATCTTTTGAACAGCCAGCTCACAATTTCTCTCCTCAGCAAATAATTTATGTGATCTAATGACTTCACAAACCTTCTGTAAATGACCAAGATGCTCATTGAAATTGGAGCTAAAAACGAGTATATCGTAAAAAAATGAGGAAAATTTTTTGTAAGAATGGTCAAAAAATTGTGTTCATCAAATTTTGTAACGTTGTCGGTGCGTTCGTCAAGCCAAAGGGCGTAACAAGATATTCAGAGTGTCCACTATGTGTTTTAAAAGCTGTTTTAAGAACATCTCTTAGGTCCATGCGAACTTGATGATATCCTGCTCTTAAACTATTTTTTGAAAACCACTTAGCACGACCTAAGTCATCAAGCAGATCTTCAATAAGAGAGATCGGAAGTCGGTTCTTAATTGTTAAATTGTTCAACCCTCGAAAATCCGAACATAAACGCTAACTACCATCTTTCTTCTTTACCAAAACAGCTGGCGAAGAAAATGTGCTTGAACTAGGTTGAATGATTCCACTTGCAAGCATCTCTGTAACAGTTCGATCAATCTTATTCTTTTGGTAAATAGCATAACGATAAGGCCGTTGGTTGACCGGATTAGCACCTGCTATCAATGGAGTTTGATGATTGTGTTCACCCCGAGAAGGAGGTAAAGCTATTGGCTCTATAAAAATATCACCAAAATTTTCTTTCAACTTAGTAATTAATGGCTCCTCGTGCTCCGCAGACCCTAGTCCTTAAATAGAACAAAGCAACATCTTACAATCCACTGAGACTTCCTGAACACAAACTAAAGAAAGTTGGTCCTCATCTTCGAGTTTCTTAAATTGTTTAATAATCCTCACTTTTCTAACAAACCCTAGCTTAATCCCATGTAAGACCACCTGTTGTCCGTCTAGCTTAAATCTCATTGTCAAAGAATTGAAATTCTAACCAATTTCTCCCAATGTGCAAAGCCATTGCACTTCCACAACGACATCACAACTCGCCAATAGTATAAGCATAAAATCATTTGTAAAATTGTGATGTTGTGTTCCCCACTTAGAAACGTGTATCAACCATTGAACTGGAAGTCTCAAACCATCAGCCACAGTTGCTTTAACACTTCCCATAGATCATCGTCCTATTCTGGATAATTTCAGAACTCAAGTGATTCCAAAGAGAGCCAAATTTTCCTTTGATTGAAAATGGATTGGCAAAAGAGGATTTAAGGATACCGTTGTGAGAGGTTGGCGATGGGTCTCTTGTTGACAACCTCTATCTTTTTATGGTAGGAATCGAAAATATAGGCAAGAAATCTCAAAATACCGTAAATTAAATGTTAAAATAATAACTCCTGCTCTTTAGGAGATATTTTAGAGGTAAGATAAAATCTAAAACCAGCTTGTGAAGATGAAGAGATTTATTGGAAACAAAAGAGTAGGAATAGGTGGCTCAAAAAGAGAGATAATAATACCAAATTTTTCATGCCCAAACAAAACAAAAAAAGCAAAAAGAGGATTTTTGGTCTCAAGGGTTCTTTTGGAAATTGAGTTACTAAGGATCAAGATATTTGTCAGCAAATTGAGTCTTATTTTTAAGGGATTATCCACTTCCTTAGGATCAACCAATTACTTGGATTCTCTTAGTAGTATTAATGCTATGATTTCTGATAAAGATAATCGTCAATTATTAGTCAATGCTAAAGAGGAGGTGAGAAAAGCCTTATTTATGATGGATTAGGGGAAGACCCGAGGGGCAGATGGAATGACGGCTTTATTCTACCAAAAATCATGGGAAGTTGTTGAGATGGATCTTTTTAATCTTGTTAATAACTTTTTTGAGGATAGTCGATTAGAAAATGAATTAAATAAAGCAAATATTTGTCTTATTCCCAGGATTGTGTGACCAATTAAATTGTTAGAATTTAGACCGATTAGTTTATGTAATATGGGTTATAAGAACATTTCAAAGGTTATTTGACTCAGGTTAAAAAAGGTCCTCCCAAAAATGATTTCAGAAACCCAATCGGCTTTTATTTATGGACGTCTGATTTCTGATAATATTCCGATAACACATAAAAAGTTCCACGCTCTCAGAACTACTTAAGCTGTCAAAGAAAAGTTCATGGCTATTAAAACATACATGAGCAAGACTTATGATAGAATATAGTGGGCGTTTATGGAAAAGTTGCTTTACCGATTTGGTATTAATGACCAATTAAATGTGTAATGCATTGTTTCCGGAAGGTCGAATATTCGGTTCTAGTTAATGGATCTCCTCATGGGACAATTGTTCCAAAAAAGAGGTTTACGTCAGGAGGATCCTTTATCTCCATATTTAGTTATTTTATGTATTGAGGTGCTGGTTTTGCTTTTGCGAAAGGACAAGTCTGAAAAATAAGATTACCCATATTGCTATTGCAAGAGCAAGTCCAAGGGTTTCACATCCATTTTTTGTAGATAATAGTATATTCTTTTGTATGGCTAATGTGGGGGAGGCTCTTGCTATTAAAAATATTATAGGTGATTACGAAAAATGTTCTACTTAACATATTAACTTTGACAAGTCATCTATTCAATTTGGTCATTTAGTGTTGGAGGAGAATAAGTGTATCATTTGTAGGTTGTTGCGTATTTAGACTCTGTGAGGAATGTGACCATACTTAGGACTACCAGAAAGTTTAGGGGGAGCTAAAACTAAAGTTTTTTCCTGTGTTCAAGGGAAACTAATGGAGAGGATTAATAGTTGGACTTCTAAATTCTTATCTAATGGAGGAAAATAGGTTCTTATTAATTCAATATTAATGGCATTGCCCACTTATGTCATATCTTGCTTTCTGCTACCAAAATCAGTCATCTTAAAATTAAATTCAACAATTTCTAATTTTTGATGGAGTAACTCGGAAACCTCAGAAGGGATTCATTGGATAGAATGGAAGAAACTATGCAAACCAAAGAATGTTGGGGGTCTAGCTTTTAGGGCTATTGAAGAATTCAGTACAACTCTTCTTGCTAAACAACTATGGAGGTTATTGGATTTTCTAAATTCACTTTTTGCAAGAGATTTTAAGGAAAAATAATGACCATATGGATTTTACAAGTATTAACTTACCATCTTATGGCTGGAGAAGTATTGTTTCAACATGGTCGCTGGTAAGTAAATAATTTATTAGAAGGATTGGTGATGGCTAATCTACCTCAGTATGGCGTGGTCCTTGGATCCTTGACATCATTTCGAGACCAACAAAGGGAATTGAACCCTTGTTGTTCCCGGATTTAACTGTTGATCAGTTTATTAATCTGATTACCTAATCTTGACACGCGATTCCTTTAAGGAAATTTCTAGTTCCATAGGATGTCAGATTGGTTCTAGGTCTTCATATTTCTTGCTTTCAATGGTCTAATTGTTGGGGATGTCATTTATAAAAATATGGGGCGTTATACTGTGAAGTCAAGTTATAAGATTGAGGAAACACACTTTGTAAATGTCATGGGTTCCACGGAACCGAATTTGGAGATCTTTCAAGCTAATTCTTGGAAGTTGAATTGTCCAGCAAAGTTAGAGAATTGTATTTTGCAAGTGATCTCACGATGTGTGGCAATTAAAGATAAACTAAAAAATAGAGGGAATAATAGTGATAATTCTTGTGTTAGATGTGGGGCTGATTGGGAATCGATAAACCATGTCTTATTTGAAGGCATGCAAGCTCTCCAGACTTGGGCTTTATCGAACATACCAACAACTATTAATTATTTTCGTGGTCCTTTAGTTTGGATCAATATTGAATACTTATTCTGGAGACTGCCAGAGCAAGCTAATAAGTTGGCATTTCCATAGATTTATTACATATTTTAAAGTCGAGAAATGATAAGGTGTTTACAAATTCAGATAAAGAGCCTAGAGACATTCTAACACAAGCAGAATTGGATGCGACATAATTATTTCAGGCAAAATAAAAAATTGGAGCCTAATTCTCATATTAACCTAGTCGATGCATCCCCGTGTTGGAGTGAGGTGGCCCGTCCAAATGTGTCAAATCCGACATTCACTGGCTATCGATATTTATAGATGGAGCTTGGCGTGCATCAGATATATCTTCTGGTATTTGTTGGTTCTACTTCCCGGATTAAGTGGAGGGTGCCTGTTTGGATACTAGGTCGATACCGAAAAGTTTATAGCTTTACACTAAGAAGTTGAGGCGGTCTTATGGGGTATACAATGTCTCCTTTCTCTCGATATTCTAAAGGTTGATATAGCGACGGACTGCTCAGATGTTTTGAAGATGGTGTCTAATCCTGAAGAGTAGTCTGCTTTCTCCTCTTATCTAGAAGATTTTTCGAGGATGAAGTGTTCATTTTCATGTTCACTCTTCATGTTGTTCCTCGTTCTTTGAATTATAAAGTTGTTTTCTTTGCTCGTATTTTAGAGGACAACCTTATGTTTTCAGATTTTTTGTACTTTTGAGATTCCACCTCTCCTTATAATAAAATTTTAAGTTGACAAAAAAAAATTATACATACACACCTACAGTATAAACACACCTACGTATATAGGGTAAGCAACTAATAAATATTATAATTTATATATAAATATTACTAAATGCAAATATTAGTAAATCATAACATTAATAAATACTAATAAACCAAAATTATTTTTGTCAATTGGATGTTTGATGTGATAGTCGAAAGACTTTTTTTCCTTTTTAAATGTTGAATAGCCGAAAGGCTTTTGTAATTGAGAATGAGATCTTAATCGATTATGATTGAGATTTAGCTACGTCTTTCAAATTTTATTATGAATTAGTCAATTACCAAAGGGTGCAGTTTCATTCTTCCACTGTTTTACGTACTTTCATTGTGATAATTTGTAATCTCCAAAGACTGCAGTTAGTATTAATATATGTTGGTACCAGATCCAAAATTCTGAAAAGGCCCAATAACAAAGAACAAGACAAGGTGGGCCGGGCCGAGCACGCGACAAGATGAGCATCGTAGCATCCGAGGAGCGAGCACACGAAGTTGAGAAAGCATAGCCGACTTAGCGAGCAATCAATCTCCGCGAAGCTCGCCTGAAATCAAGGAGGAAATCTCGGAGAATCTTGAGAGGATCTCCTCCAAAACCCTAGCGCAAAAGTCTATAAATAATAGTTCAACCCCTAGGAATAAAAACAAGAAAAAAGGAGAAAAAAAAGTCCTAGAGAAAAAGAGACTTCTTTGCCTTTGTTTGTAATCCGTTTTCGTCTAATAAAGAATTCGATTCGAAGTCCCACACTTTTTGTAACGAGTGTTGAGTTTTAGCATCAACATTTTGGCGCCCACCGTGGGGCCCGAATCATTCTAACCGAAAAGTAGATCGACAGGCGGCGAAGATGGATCCAACGAACAATCACGGCGACGTACCAACGACATCGAACGCAGGTCAAAGGGGACAACCGACGAGTACCGCAACTACGCAAGGGTAAACCCTAATCGACCTGTGATAAATGATGGCTGACCTAGTGGAGCAAAGTAATCGAC
>OVBA01003693.1:0-26656 GCA_900406435.1 Lepidium aucheri | reverse complement strand
CGTTTAACTAGCACTTATACTCTCACAAACCGTCTAACTCTCTTGTTGTTGTTTTGTAACCTTATGTTGATAGAGACCGTTGAACTACCACTAATACTCTCAAACAGTCTCTCTCTGTTTTTATTGACTCATGTGCTTCTCACCACTTTTTTAGTAACTTTAAGTTGATAGAGAACATTGAACTAGCACTAATACTCTCACAAACCGTAAAACTCTCTTGTTATAGACTCATGTGCATCTCACCACTTGGTTAAAAACCTAAAGTAGACAGACAATGTTGAACTAGCTCTTATACTCTCAAAAACCATCTAACTCTCTTGTTATTGACAAATGAGCCTCTCACCAATTGTTTAGTAACCTTAAGTTGATAGAGCACATTGAAATATCATCAAAACAAAAAGGTTATGATCTACTCTCTTCTTTTATCAAAACTATTTTATCTGAAACTTATGATAATCTTAATATAATTTGGGATAGAATTACTTCTCATCTTAGTACGATCAGCCCAATTATTTTTTGGGATTTAATGAAAATATGTCAAATACAATTGTCCATGTTCCAATAAACCTCCGTATATAGAAAAGATTAAGACATCAAGACAGATTTGGTGTATAAGAGTTGCTTATGGGATGATGAAATTAGGTGTCTCATGCAATTTTTCTTGATTTTCCTTATTATTTATTTTTATTTATTTTTTATGTTTATTTTGTTATCTTTTACTTTTGTTTGTGCTATTATTTCTCCTAATTAATTATGATTTTTTTTACAATTTGATTATCTAAGATTCTAAGCTCCAAAAAAATTTAAAATAAAATCGATATCAATAGCCAACTTCTTATAAATATATATGTAATATGATTTATTATTACTTTAATTTATTATCCAAAAATCATAAAAAAAGTTCTTTAGGTTTTAGTATTATGTATTAAACCCTAATACCTAATTCTAGATATATTCGAAATTAGATATCTTCTATAAATAAATTAAATTCTAATATCGACTTTTAAGGTATTAAAATCATGAAATCATTATAATAAAAAAATATTAGATGATTTAATACCTACTTCATGATTTAATACCTAATATTACTTTTCTCCACATAGCACCTTCCATCGACACAATCAATATGTTTTTGATTTTTTGTTTTTTAATTGGGATAAATATGTTTTTGATTTTATAATAGTGAAGAATCTATTACTTATTATTATACACCAATTTAATTTATTTATATAATTAAAATAATTGAAAAATTAACATAATTTAACTATTGATTATATGCTTTATGATCAATTACATCATACATGTGATCCAAAAAAAATTGCTGTAGTGATTTCATGATTTTGATATTATAATAATTTCATAATGATATTGATATTATAATAATTTAATGACATGACTTAAGATATTATAATGATGAGCTCATGATTTTAATTTTATAATAATTGTATAACATGATATAAGATATTCTTATGATTTTATAATGATTTCTATATTACAATGATTTCATTATTATTATATAATGATTTCATAATGATTTTAATATTATAATGATTTCATTACATTATTTAAGATATTATAATGATCTCATAATTATTTCTTCATTATAATAATTTCATGACTTTGATATTATACTAATTTCATAATGATTGTGATATTATAAATATTTCTACATTATTGTAGTTTCGATATTATAATCATATTATAATGAAAAAAATCATATTATAATGACTTTGATATTTAGATGATAATTTTTATTTTTAGAATATATTCTATCATATATTAGAATTTAATGTTTACATAGTTTATATAGTATAACTTAATTAAATTATAAATATTTTTTTGATTTTATAATAGTAGAAAAGATATTAATTCTTATTACATATTATGTAAATATTTTGTTAGATTTTAAATATTATTTTTTGATGAAAACTTATCTTTCTAATAAAATATTGTTTTGGACTAATTTCAATAGAATAGATATATTACAAACAAAAGAAAAAAAAATATATATATATATAGAAAAATATTCTAATATCATTGCCGATGATCTTCTTATTTTAATTGCATCCTTTTGGGCTGTTTATTCTCTAACAACTATTCTTAACTTTAGAATAGTTTGCAAGAAATTTAAACACATATGTGATGAACGTTCAGTTCTGTTCCGAGTATCTCTTAAAGAAGAAGAGTTATATCCATATTGCTGCAATCCTGAAGTTTTCTAGAAGATCTTTCTTTTATTTTTTTATGTTTTCTACTCTTTTATTGGCTTATGAATTTTAATTTTTATTGTTATAATTTTTATTTATTTAAAATTTAATAAATTTTATTTGTTCTTATCGATTTTAATAAATTTTACAAAATAATTTATTCTAATTAAATATTAATTATAATTAAACAAACATATATACATATATCGCACAATAACAGAAAAATACTCACATATATAGAAAATAAATCCTGAAATTTAATAATCCTATATATGTAACAAAAATTCGAAAAATCACCACAATTTGTTCTATGCAAATAACCCTAAGCTGATCAATCTGCACTATCTTCTCGATCCAAATCTTCTCGATCCGAATCTTCTCATTGGTCCCTTCATTTTTTTCATTTTTAGTTTTTCAATGATTTCATTCTCACAATTGTCAACAATGAACATAAAAAAAGAAAATGCACATACTAAATTTGCAAAAAAAAATATATAAGAAAATGTCCCGTATATCGCACGGGTAATCATCTAGTTAAGTCATATTCCCCATCATTAATATACCATCTCTCATTTGTGTAAATTATGTTATTTTAAAATAACAATCTTCTGAGGATTATGATAGGAAAAAACATGGATAATGAAATCGTTACAGATCAATATATATTAACAAATCTAATCACACGTCTCACGAGTCTTTAAAACAAAACATCCATTTTTATTCACAAGTTATGATGTTTAAATTTTTTGATCTTAGAGGATGTTCTATTGTAATAGCCTTAAAAGCCTCAAATCATATTTTTTATTATCTCAAATTTTTAGTAGATCTGGTATTAGAACATTAAATAAACCCATAATATGTTTTAAAATGTTTTAAATTCCTCTTTTATGAAAACTTTTAAAAACCACTATTTTTTATGAAATGTAAAATTCATATATCAACAAAAGGAGAGTTATTTACGGAGATGAATAACAAATGTTCATAAATCAGAATTCAAAACCACAAAAATCAAACTAGGATGTAATTCAAACCAACTTCTTCTTAATCTTTCAAGTGAGTGATTTCCTATATAGTGTAAAGAGAAAATACGTTTCCAAATAACTCTACTAATGAGATAAGTAAGGGCAGTAGAGTCAAGAGTCCAGTGGTTATAAATTCTTTCATTTTTCTCCCTCCAACAGTAATAAATTGCAGTCTGAAATGACATTCGAAGCAACACTCTATCAAGCAAGGCTTGGCTGGTACATAAAACAGAGTTGAGAGTAGCCATCCAGTCCGGGTCAATAGAAGAACCATGCAGTGAGCCACTAATATTGCACAAGACCGTGAAAGTGAAGGGGCAGGCGAAGAAAATATGATCCCTGGTTTCATCATGTTCGCCATAAAAGTTGCAGCTTTGAATCCTTCCCCAAACACAAGAATGAGCTCCAGTAGATAACCTGTTTTTAATAGCAAGCCAAGAAATGAAAGAAAAGCGAGGAACACTTTGAGAGAACCATACCACTGCATACCAAGAGACAGGGGGCTTTTATTCGAATCTAATCCCAGGTTTTTGATCATGAGGAAGAATGCTTAGAATCATCAGCACCATGTTTCCAGAGATGAAAGTCATCACCTGAGTCTTGAACCAGAGGAGGAAGTTAGAAATTTGTGAAACAACTTGCTCAAAAGAATGAGTCTTGAGACTCCAAAAATTCCAGCCCAAATTAGAAGCAGCATCAGCAACAACTACAAACCGCAAAAGACCAAAATAGCGGGTACATGTGTCTTCTGTGAGATCAAGAATTCTGCCCAATGAAGACCACTTGTCAAACCAGAAAGAAGCTTTATTTCCTGACCTGATTTGAACTTTGGTGAAAGGAAAAGCTTCGTCACAGAGCTTCAGTAACTTGTGCCAAATTCATGAGCCGCATGAGTTAGATTTTGCATCCCAAAATGAAGAATAAAGCAGAAAATAATTTCGAGTCCAAGAGATCCATAGAGAATTCGATGATGAGAGAAGCCTCTAAATTAGATGAAGAGCAGAAACACAAGAGAAATCACGAAGCTTTCTCAAACCAAGAGCACCCTCAGATCTAGGCAATAAAGACATCATCCCAAGAGACTTTAGCTTTAGAAGTAGAAATCGGTAACCCTGACCAAAGAAAAGTATTGTAGAGACGCTCCACTTCATTAAGACAACGAGTATGAAGTCTAAAAGTTGCACACCAGAATTTGGCAATACTAGTGATTACCGACTTAATGAGCTATATGTGGCCTGCAAAAGATAGAGACTTAGCAGTCCAACTAAGCATCTGTGATCTAACTTTGGCTAGCAAAGGCTCATAATCATTTTTTGACATAGATTTAGTAGTTAAGGGAAGCCCAAGGTACTTAATAGGTAAAGTATCCAGAGAAATCCCAGCTTGAATAGCAGCAGCTTGGAGAGAAGGGCAAGGCTCCCCCCCCCCAAAAAAATAATAGAGGACGTTGAAGGATTAATATGAAGGCTTGACAAATTAGCAAACCTATTCATAACCTCAAAATACCGATTAAAGAAGAAGGAGAACCATCAGTAAACACTAAAATATCATCCGCAAAACTCAAATGGATAAGTTTCAAGGCTTGGCAAAGAAGATGAAAGCCAAAGACAGAATTTGAGGCAGCTTTTTCTAGCATCTTGGAGAGAACATTCCTCAAAATCACATACAGATATGGAGATAGGGAGCAGCCCTATCTTAACCCACGAGAACTGGAGAAGAAACCATCTAATTCCCCATTAATTGATATAGAGAAAGAGGCTGTAAATATGTAGATATAAATCGATGAAACAAACAGCTGAGGCAAATGCATAGCCTGAAGAACTGCAACTATGAAATTCCACTTGACACTGTCAAAGGCTGTTGTAATATCAAACTTTACAGCACATCGGGTAGAAATAAAAGTCTTGTGGTAATCTTTTACAAGTTCCGTAGCCAAAAAAATGTTTCAAGGAGCAAAGGACCTTTAGAAAAGCACTCTGGTTGAGCTCAATTGCTAGAGGAAGAAGAGTCTTAAGACGATTAGCAAGAATCTGTGAAATGACTTACAACACGCAGTCGGTCTAAATTCCTTCATACAAATCGCATCAGGATGTTTAGGGATCAAAGTCAATGTTGTAGCATTGACACATATTGGAAGGAAATTGAAAAGAAAGAAGGACTGAACTGCAGTTACAAAATCCTTACCAACAATACTCCAAACAGCTTTAAAAAACTCCACTGTAAAACCATCTTGTCCTGGGGCCTTATTAGAAAGCATTGAGAAGACCACATTCCTAATTTCATCAATTGAAACCGGCCTCACAAGAGAAGTAGCTAAAGAGATTCAGAACATCTGAAATCAATGAGTTGAGATACTACCGACATATTTTCAGAGCCATGGAAGATGATTGAAGAAAGTTAGTCGAATAACTGACAGCTTCCTGCTTAATCTCGTCTAGATGAGTAATAAGAACATCCCCGTCAGTTTTCAACGGCTTCATAGAGTTCTTGGAATTACGAGACTTAGTTACTTTATGAAAGAAGGAAGAATTTTGGTCACCAAACTTTTAACAATTAATACGAGATTTCTACAAGAAAAACTTCTCCTCAGTCTGAGTCCAATGATGCCAAGTGGAAGAGGCAGAAGCAGGAGCTTCAAATGAAGAAGAACAAGGATTTAGAAATGCCTGTGCTTGAGAAAGTTGAAGAGCCTCCAAGGCAGATTTAGTGCGCAGGGGAATATCTCCATAATGGGATCTGATCAGTAACCGAAGGCCAGGCTTAAGAGATTTAAGCTTTTTATGAAATAGGTACAGAGCTGAACGATAATGAAAAAGGGGCGCATATTGGTCCCAAGAGGATTTGACAATTGGGAGAAAAGACTCATGACTGGCAAGGAAGTTGAAGAATTGAAATGGCTTTCGTTTTTCAGCAGTAAGAGAGGTCATGTGAATAGAGCACCTAGCATGATCAGAGATGGCTCCTGCTTCAAAAATCCCATGTGAGAGCAAAAAGGTATTGAGCCAAGAAAATTTGAGCAAAGCTTTATCTAATTTCTTTCCAATGGATCCCAACGTGATTATTCCATCAAGTAAAGGAAGGCCTAGAAAAAGCTAAATCAAAAAGCTCATAATTAGTAACCATCTCTTGAAACCTGAACATACCATTCTGATTATTAAAATAGTCAGATCGGGAGTGCTCATTTGAAGATAAAACCTCATTAAAGTCTCCTAAATTGATCGAGGGAAGCTTTAAGTGGTGATAAGAAGCATGAACAGACCGCAAAACATCCCAAAGGTGTCTTCTGTCAGCTTTGAAATTAGAAGCATGTATACCTGAACAGATGTATGTTGCACCAGAGGCAATAATTTGAACACCACATGTAATATGTTGAGAGCTAACATCAAGGGGAGTGATATGAACATCATCATTACTGCAAAACCAAATCTAGTCTAGGCTATGGCGATTATAATTCGAGATAGCTTTCCAATTAGCGAGAAAAGATTGCAAAACAGAGCTAAACTTGTTCTGAAGAAATTTAGTTTCAAGTAGAATACCAAAGTTAGGGTGACATTCATTAACACATTTCTGTACAGCAGTACGTTTGTGAAGATTATTAATACCCCGCAAATTCCAAGTGAAGAAGTTTATTACTGCTTCCGAGAAGAAGCTATGATCCCAATAGGCAAAACAGACGGAATAGCAATGTCTTTAGCTCTAGAAGATGCTTACGAGAAGTTCTAAGTTTCTGTTTTGACTGCTGAGAGTCAATAAGCAGAGAAGAACCAATTTCAGAGATCTCACCTTCCTCAGGAGGAGAGTCCAAAACCTGAAAAGGAGAAGGTGAAATAGGCCCAGAAGTCTTAGGAGATTCACTCGGAGAGATAACCAAGTTGACTAATGAGGAAGACAAAGAACTATTCCCTTTCTGAACAGTGTTCCATTCAGTAGAAGGTGAATGATCCTTAGTAAGGGCTGGAAAATCAGCAAAAGAGAATGCCACAGAAGCAGGGTTTGTATCCAAAGATACAACAGGGGAACATTTAGAAGGAACAGTACATGAAGTCACCACCTGAGCAGGAGACTGACGGGTATCACCACTAGAGAAGAAGAAGAGTTCAAAACAAGAATCGGAGGGGAAGTTGAGACTAAAGCATTTGTTGTAGCAGAACGAATAACAGACCGATGTACAGGAAACTTCGGAAGCCCAAAAATAGTAATCCTACAGTCCTTTTCAATATAACCCCATTTGTTACATCGAGTACAACGAGGAGGGAGCCAAGGGTAAGAAATCTTAATCTCAGAATGTGAAAACTGACCATTAGGCAAAGAAATCGAGAAGGTAAAGAGCGTTGCAAATTAACCTCAACAAGAACTCTAGCCACATCTAGATGTAAGCACTTTTCAATTGAAGAATGCAGTTTGATAGGAAGTCCAATATGACTTGCAAGGAAACTAAGACCCTTGTAAGAGAATAGTTTGTCCAGAATTTTTAAGAAATCTACCCACATAGGAATAGAAGTAAGCTCTTGATCTTGACTTGCAAATTCAGGAGACCATTTTCTCACCACCAACGGAATATCACCAATATGCAAAAATTTCCTTTTCAAGATTCGAGAATAAATGAAAGAATCATCGATACGAAAGATAATGGTATTTGAAGTAATGAAATGAGCATCAATGCGGAGATCCTTTTTTTGAGACTGCCAGATACGATTAACAATCGCATGAACCGCACCTATGTGAGGAGAGTTTCCAGTGAAGTTTCCAAGAACAAAGTTCTGCAGAGAGGAGAAGAATCAACAAGAACATCCTCAGGAATTTGCGCAGACAGAGAATCATCAGAAAAATTGAGATCAATTGGTATTTCAAAATCGAGTTAGAAGATTTCTTAGTAATTGAAGCCCAATCTTTGCAACGAGAGTCATCCAAAACAACATTTACAGGAGCTTTAACAAATCGAGAGTCAACAACAAATTTAGGTGAAGACATAGCATAATATGTGGGATTCACCGCAGGAGCAAAAATCAAAATTGGGGAAGAAAATTCTGCCAAAAAATAAGCAACGATTTCCCGAGAGATAGAGCCTTCTATCAGAAACCAGGAATCGAAAAATCCAAGAAAGAGAAGAAAATCCAAGCGGAGAAGAACTCGAGAAGAAAATCTAAGTAGAGAAGAAGCTCAGCCGAGAAGAAACACAAGAACAGCAAGAAAAATCGAGAAGAAACCGCCGGAGAAAACCACCGGAAAATCACCGGAGAATAATCGTCATCGGCCGTGTTAAAAGAAAAAAAACCACTATTTTTGCAGATTCATATTATTGTATAATAGTAGAAGAATAAAAACTTGCATATCTGTAATATATTACTTACCTTTTTCGCATCTGGTAGAAGAAGCATAATAGTCCTTTTCGTCTATCTGAAATAACAGAACATTTATACTTAGTTTAGCATTATATGAAAGCAGAAAACTCTAACTTTGTTATGGTGGAGGACACTATAAGGAATTTACCTTTTATTGTTAAGAAATAAGAAATAAAAGATGATTTTAAGAAGAAAGGCCTACAAATATCATATGCAAGTGAAACAGAATAATCAATTTCTCTTAATCATATCTAAGTATAAAATTATTGTTTGTATTAAATGAAATTTTCGTATAGAAAAACAACTTAAAGAAGATATACTTGCCAATCTAATACTTTTTAGGTGCTTTTGTGGGATCTTCAAATTAAAATACAAAAAAAAACTTTTTGTCTTTCCTCTAAAAAAAGACAAAAACATTTATTGTTCCAGCAATGACCTACCAATGGTATTATTTGCGTTAGGGCATGTCCAACACTAGCATCATATTTGGTGCAAAATTAACAATCAAATATGATGTTTTGATGTTTCATTTCATTTTCTATCTCCAACAATAACACCAAATCTTACAAAAAAGAATAATTCTTATTATTAAGTTTAATATTTATTTTTCCAGTATATATATTACTTCAATTTATCAATCCAAGAAGAGGGCATATTGCTTACAAAAACACAATTTCTAGATAAATTTTGAGCACTTCTAGCTAACCAATCTGCCTTCTAGTTGAGACTTCGCGAGATGTGATGAGGAGACAAATTGTCGAATCGTCTTTGGAAACATAGAAAGTCTTCCAGGTACTGGGAAAACGCAGGCCACTAATCAGGATTCGCCACCATCTTCTAAATCTCTTCACAATCGGTAGCAATATGAACTTCATAAATATCAATCTCCAAAAAATTCCATACCCCAAAGGATTGCTTCAAATTCTGCATGAAGAGGGGAAGGGCAACGATACACTCCTTTGGCACCCATCCTGACTCCTGGTGAATCTGCAAAACAATATCAACCTAATCATAAGAAATATTCAGAATCGTTCCAAGAACTATCAATAAAACAATAGAATCCTGAGAAGCTCTGATCGCCTATTAATTGCCTGGAAACACTCTCCCAATGAAAACTTGGTCTAACCAAGAAATTCTTGTTTAGGGCCTCTCTTTCCTTTTCTTCTTGAACAACAATCTACTTGTTTGCCTCTGATTCGGAAATCTCTAGAATATCACGAGGGTGTTTATCTAGGGTACTGTATACTTTATCATTTTTTGATTTCCAAATATTCCAAAGTATCCAGGGATAAATCCTAAATTCTTCTAAACCACCAGAAAAGGTAATCCAGATTTGTAAGAATAGCTTCTGTCGGAAATACTCCTATTCCTGAAGGAATATTAGATAGCACTCATATTTGTAAGAAAAGGGGGCACTCAAAAAGTGTGTGGTTAATAGATTCTTCTTCAGCTCCACACTTCGAGCATCTTGTATCACATCTAATACCTCGTTTAGCTAACATTTCCTTAACATGAAGACAACCTAATGTTAATTGCCACAGAAAATCCCTAATTTTGGCGGACAAGCTATTTTCCAACCATTAGCCTTAATCACATTAGTCGAGGGTCCAAACAAGGTCCTATCCCTAATCCCAACTGAAGACTCTACCAAATATCCAGATTTAACAGAGTATCTACCTGATTAATTATAACACCACCCAAAAGAATCTGATTTCTCGACATTTGATAGTTGGATACCCAAAATAAGGGGGAGGGAAATCCCTCGGATCATCCATTGTTATATGAGTGGGATCCTCCATGATTTTGTTGAAGTATTGATCAGTTTATCCACAGTATTATCAGGATAAATATTTGGTTCTCTTCCTCTAGCCGGCCTTGGTACCAAACCTGGTATCCAAGGATCATGTCAAACAAACATAGATTTCCTATTACCAATCCTTTTTATAAGTCATTTTCTCACCAAGGCTCTTGCTGAAATTATACTTCTCCATCCATAAGAGGGTGAATAAATTAGTGAAGGAACTAAAGGGTTTGAATCCTTAAAATATCGCCCTTTAAAAATCCTAGAAAATAACAAATCAGGAAAGTCTAAGAGTCTCCACAGTTGCTTAGCTAGTAAAGCTGAATTGAATTCCTCTATCGATCTAAAACCTAGACCTCCTTTTTTACATAGATTCGCCCACTTTTTCTAATGTAAACCTTTTGAATCTTGATTATTCTTCCACCAAAAATCTACTATTGCAATTTTTAAGACTGAATTGTCGATTTTGGCAGCCTATAACATGACATCACATATGTAGGAACAGTCGTAAGAACAAATTCTATTAGAACCTCTTTACCTCCTTTAGATAGGAACTTTGCTGACCAACTCCAAATCCTATTCCTGAGTTTTTCTTTAATGAAAGCAAATATCTTTTTTTTAGCACCTTCAAGACTCTCTGGAAGACCAAGATAAGTATCCATACCACCTATCATAGAAATACCCAAAATATTTTGGATTTCAATATTTTCTCTTCTTTAACCGTGTTTCCAAATTGGATAGACGATTTAGAAAGTTTTATTTGTTGACCTGAACCAGTCTCATAAATTTTCAAAACCTCTAGTATGTGTCTTGCCTGACAGGCATCTGCTTTGCAAAAAAACAAAGAATCATCTGCAAAAAGCAGGTGAGAAACTGCTAGACTTGCCCTGGCTATCCAGATACCCGTAATTATTTTATTTTCTTCTGCCTTCCTAAGATTTGATATTAATACCTCCGTGCATAAAATAAAAATGTAAGGTGAAAGAGCATCGTATTGTCGTAGACCACATTGTGGAATTAATTTTCCTCTAGGTTGACCGTTTATAATGAAAGAATAACTAAGCGATCTAATATACCACATTACACATCTTACCCAAGACTCTTGGAAACCCATTTTTCTAAACAGCTGTTCTAAAAAATCATATTCAATCCTATCGTAGATTTTACTCATATCAGTCTTTATGGCCATATATGATCCTTTACATGCATTATTTGTTCTTAATACGTGGAACATTTTCTGCGCAATCATAATATTATGTGATATCAATCTTCCAGAAACAAAAGTTGATTGTGTCTCAGACACTAAACTTGGACAAATATTGCTTCAAACGCTGACAAAAGACCTTTGGTATTACCTTATAACCCATATTACATAAACTAATTGGGCGAAATTCAGAAATCAAAGTAGGCTTTTCCTTTTTAGGGAAAATAAAAATATTCGTCTCACTTAGTCTGGGATCAAAATTTCCCGAAATTTAAAAATCATTTAGAAGAGAATTAGATCATTCTTTATTAAAGACTAGAATTTTGAAAGAAGATACCTGACATACCATCAGGTCCCGGAGTTTTCTCTGGATTCATCAGGAATAAAGTTTTCTGAACCTCTTCTTCTAAAACCGGTTTCATTAGTTCTGCAATCATCTCTTCTGAAATTGAAGGTGATATCCCTTCCAAAACTTCTGAGAAGTCCACCAAACCGTTTTATTGTAATAATTCCTCAAAGTATTTGGTAGTTAAACTCCCAAGATCCTCATCATCAGATATCCAAGAACCATTGTCCCATGATATCATATTTTTAACGCTGTGTACTTTTGTTCGAGCATGAAAGAACTTAATATTATTATCCCCTTCTTTTGACCATTTATTCCTAATTTTTTGTTTCCAAAAGATTTCTTCTTCTCGATAAGTTTGATATAGTCGACAAGAGACCTATGATATTTCCTCCTAAGTTTTACTGTCATCATTCTTAAACTGTTCCAATAAACATTGGAGTTCTTTAATCTTCTCTCTCCCGGAGGGAACACAACAATTCCTCAAACTAGAGATTTCTCCTCGACAACGCTTAATTTTGTCATATAATCCATATATCTTGTACGCCTTTTCCACCCTCTAGATATCACATCTTCCAAGCCTGGTTTACTGATCCATCTTTTATCAAAGTAGAATTGTCTCTTCTTTTGGACTATCCGCTGATTCATATGAGCTACAATTGGTCTATGATTTGAACCAATCATATCTAAATAATTAATTTTTGATGTGGAAAAAGTAAATGCCAATTAGCATTCGGCATAAGCTTTATTTAACTGATAACGAACAACTAAATTATGACGTACTCCTCGCCAAGGCCAAATATTTCCCACACAAGAAAATTCTAATAATCTAAAAGAATTTAACATATTATTGAAAGGGACAAAGGAATTAATATTTCTTAGAGAACCCCCTATCTTCTCATGGCTCCCTCTTAATTCATTGAAATCCCCAATTAAAAATTAAGGGCTATTCCTACTTAATCCAAATCTAGTTAGTCTTTACCAAACTTCTTCTCTTGTATGGTAGACCAGGTCACCATAAATAAAAGTCATATGTACTTGTTGATTATTAATCCTCACCTCAATATCTATTATTCGACTGTTTTTGTAATATAAATTGACATCAAAATTGTTATTAAATAATAAAGAAAGTCACCCACTTGCCCCACTTGCATCTACAGTAATTAAGTGACTATATTCAAAGTGAGCTTGAACATTATGTAAGAAATTAAAATCCTTCTTTGTTTCGGATAAAAATAGAAATTCAGGTTTATTATTCTTCCAAATGTCTCTTAGAAATTTTATAGTTATAAAACTTGAGATTCCTTGACAATTCCAACTAAGAACATTCATAATTATAATAAATTTTGAAAGATAAAACCAAAAACCAACCCAATCTCCTCAGCTGTTGCTTTCGGTCCATTTGCCAATCCCATAGGCCCACCACCTCCAATCTTCTTTTTCGGAGATGCCATTGCTACCATACTCCTCTTACGTGTCGCAACACCAGGGAGAGGTCGTAGTTTAGTTCCTTTATGAGAAGGTAAACTCGATACGGAACTCTCATGTTTCTCATTTACCTTAGATTCTCCACTCAATGCATCTTCATCTTAGCCTCTTTCTCAGCTCTATGAAGTTCTTCAAATTCCATAAAATCCTCTCCAAGAACATTTTCCAACTCATTAGCAGATAGATTCTCTGGAGTAGCAACCTTATCTTGGATTACATCAGCTTCTGTTATAGCATTCCCTTCCTCTCCCATCTGATCAGGATCAATGTTACTTAACAGAGAACGCCTTGGACAATTGGTAATATTACCATGACCAGAAGGATAAGATTGATTACTTTCCATCAAAGCACCTACCATATCAGAAACATATTTCACTACCAAACAATTCGGTAACAAAGATTGCTCATTTAATAAATAGAATTCCAACGAAGTGAAGACATTTGAAGAGATACCCGTTCTTTGAGGATATGAGGATTCACATCTCACAGACTCAGACTTTCTCTAGGATGATTGTTTGAAGAAATCTCTATCACGTCTTGGAAAACCATTAATACGGACCCAAAGTTACAACTTTGTTTCTCCAACAGCTGTCTTGTAACTCTTAGGACCGATTTTATTTCCTCTATTATCACAAGAACCACCAGCAGATGGATCACCTCTTAACCCACCTAAGAGACACCTTGATGTTTCATGACAAAGGGTATGACCGATTTTGCAAAAGCCAAATAGCTTATGATACTCAAAAGAGACCTTTTGCTCCTCTCCCTCCCAGAATTCTGCAATAGTCTGGAATTGTATGGGCTTGAGACCATCAACAGCAACCTTCACCATCCCCTCATCCAAATCAAGCTCTAGAACTTCTCCAAGTATTGCTCCAATGGTGAGGAAAGTCTCTGGTGCCCAAAACTGTATTGGAATATCAACAATTTTCATCCAATATCTTATCACTGAGGGGTAATTCACATCAACCACAGGCTTCCAGTGGACAATAGATAGCATCCACAAGTCAAAATGATATGGCTCAGATCTGATTCAAGCTAGAAATCAAACTGGAATCTGCCACGTCCAAGATCAGAACCCACCACACGATCTTCAACCTTCCAAATCTTTTGGAGAAGCAAAAGAAGTGAACCCACTTCTTGTTTAGCGGGATTAAGACATCTTCCAATTAAGGTCCTCTCATATACCTTAATAATTTCTGAATTATCAGAACGAGGAATCTTCACACGACTGATTAAGGGAGCTCGTGCACTAGAAGCGGATTGCAACATTGAAGATTGTATAGTATTACCAAAAGAACAACAGAAAATAAAGAAATGAGTTAGAAGAATATATCAGGATCAATATGTAATTTTCTGCAAACACAAAGTGGTCTTATATACCATACGAACAATATTCAACCCATCAAATAAAAAAAATTCCCATCGAACAGAAATATACGATATCAAATCGAGATCATAATCACTTAACGATACGATTATACAAAATCAACAATCCAATAGTTTGCTGACTATCTGAATCCATATTTTCAAAATCTGTAACATCTGAGACCATTTATACCCGTAATCCATCCATAAATGTGAATCACCACTCTTATAAGAGATTGTTCTTAAAAAACCAGCAAAACGAAGGCTTAAAGACAAGATTCTCAAATTTTCAAGGAGATCGTCATACCTCCAAGATCAAATAGTGCCAAAATTTGTACAATATACCCAATCATCCACCTTTAAGAAGATTACCAAAATATCGAGAGTCCTCATATTCGGATATGTACCCAAAATCCAGATCGGAAAAGAGTACTGACGTAAGACTAGTTTAATAACAAAGATCTGATTTGAGAGATGACATCATATTTGGTAAACCCAAATCTGAATTGACAAAGAACACAAACATGTAGAGGGGAGAACACAAGCTTCCATGGAATCATTGAGAAACAGAGAAGGAGAAAAGAGAATGACACTCCGGTTCATAATTCTTCCGAATCGCCTTTTTTCCGGAGAGAGCCTTTTTTGTATTTCATGTTTATCCTAAATTTAAGATTTTTTAAATAATTATATTATTATATTTAACATTTTTAAAAAAATCTCTTAATAATTTTGATATATAGTTCAAACAGAAATATTTTTATAACTCATAAAATAAGATTACAATTCGAAATTAAATATAGAAAACAAATTACAACATACTAATGTTCAGAATTTGTATTCTCAGACCACAAATTTTTGATCTATGCATTACGAAGTATGATATGAACTTCTCGGTCTTTGATTTTTCTGTGACAAGCTAAGAACTCTTGAAACCGAGCATCATCATCACCCACCATCTCAACTTCTGCTGTTGGATATTTGACTTGTTCTTCAATTGCTACATCAACATCATGTTCATCCATCATGATCATATTATGCATTATAATACAAGTTGTCATTCTGTCATGTATCACATACTTATTCCAAAAGCATGATGGTCTGGCTATAATTGCAAATCTTGACAGGAATACTCCAAATGAATGTTCCACGTTCTTTTACATGCTTCTTGCTTCTCTACAAATAATTTCTTTTTAGGAGTATGCAGGTCATGAATTGTTTAAACAAGAGTGGACAATTTTGGATATATACCATCAGCTAGATAGTAACTCATACCATAGTTTTTCCCATTAATAAGATAATTAGCGGGTGGAGCAATTCCTTTAGCTAGATTAGCAAAAAGATTAGACGCTTCTAACACATTAATATCGTAGTTAGATCCTGCTACACCAAAAAATGCATGCCAAATCAAAAGATCATAATCGGCTACCGCCTCTAATATAATTGTAGGAGATTCACTAAAACCAGCACATTGTTCTCCCCAAGTTGTTGGACAGTTTTCCATTTCCAATGCATACAATCCAAACTACCCGACATACATGGAAATCCTCTAATCTCACCAATGCGAAGTAGTCTGCAACATTATTAGCATTAGATGATCAAAGATATCGGCTACCAAACACCTCAACAACATCACGACAAAAGCGCTTCAAACTTTCAAAGTCTACATCTATATATATATATATATATATATATATTGGATTATTTGTATTTGCATTATCTTTATTTAAGTATTGCACTTGCTAACTTATTTCTATATTTTTTCTTTGTCAATATTAAAACAGTTAAACCAAGCGAAAATGTTACTAACACAAGATACCAAATAAAAGAAAAGATTCAAATTCTTTCATGTATGGCCTATTTTTTAAGTTATTGTGAATTTTCTAGCTTTAATATATAAGATATTTTGTTTTATCATATTTTGTTTTATTTGGAAAATATTATATGAACTAATTTATTTTATTAGTTTTTATTTTCATAATTGGCTGAAATTAATTTCTTCTATCATATAAAAAAATCTTGCAATAAATAAATTTGGTAAGAGTTATTTTTTAATGTATAAAGTTATATCTCATTAACCATATATTAAATAAATATAATATATTAAGAAATGTAACACGATTTGAAAAAATTAACAAAAAAATACATTAGAAACTAATAAAACTGCAAAATAACAACTAATAAAGCTACAAAAAAAATTATAAACTAAAGACAACAATTGGTTAACATTATTATATACAATAAAGTAAAATATATGAGGAAACTTACAATATGCATAACAATAAAAACAAAAGTTAACATTTATAAAAAATGTGATATTGTGCATTCTTAAACATATATAGTTTTTTATATAAAAATAAAAAACTATATAATTAAATTACATATACTTTAATCTCGTGCATCGTATGGGAAATCATCTAGTTTAAGTATATATATTCAATATTACTCATTGAAAGCTTTAAGTTCTGGCAACTCAAGGTTGAAGACTATAAAAAATATATAACTAATATACTATAAACATATATACCATTCCAAACATGTAGTTTGGAAAAATGAATTAGAAAATAGACCAAGCCATCATAAGATCGTAAGACAGTATCATATACTGTTCTGGCATAAGAACACCAAAGACAATATTAAAGAAACTCAATAAAATATGTTTTTATACAATTATCTCCATAAGAAAATAGATTTATTGTTAGCTCAATAGAATAATAATCATGTAAATAAATATTCTTAAGAAATTCAATAATATTTTAAAAAATAAATAAAAAACTAAAAAAATTAATGATCTCTTATTTCGAAATCAATTTTTTGTTAGTTTCCCACATATGTGCTCTTCGTGGCTGGTTTTGAATTCTGAATATTCACAAGAATACGACAGGGATCAATCCTTGTGAATTGGAAGTGGCAAGATCCGGTTGAAAAGACTTCTAGAGTCGATCTTCAATCGGTGAAGGTGAATGGTCTGGAAGGTGATGAACGCCACACGAGTTGGTGATGGAACTCGTGATAAGTTTGACCAGTCTTTAGGAATCCTCATTAGAAAGACCTCGGCTATAACTCTTGACTCCTCAAAGAGAAAATAGATGGCAAAATGTTTGAGAGAAAATGATAACTTTATTGATCATTGGTAAAAATTACAAAACCGTAAGGAGTCTTATATAATGGCTCGTCAGTGGTGCCTTCAATGGGCGGAAAATAAAGCTAATTAAGCTCTACAATCATGCAATCAAATCTCAAATGTAACTTGAATGGTGCAGCATTTAAGAAGCAAGATACGAAATTAAAACATACATTAAAAATAAAATCAAACACATTAATCCTTTCACAAGTCTTCTATTCTTGGTAAGTTGAGTTTCCACGTGCAGAGTTATTTAGAGAGTCTTCTGCCCGCCACACATAAGTCTGAGGTGTTTTCAAGCAATCAAATCTAGAACATTCCTTAAACAGTACCGGATCGGATCTTCATATTATTGGGCGTGTATCTGGAGGATCCGATGGTGGATTGATGCGTTCTTGGTCTTGTTGGAAACGTGAAAGACCCAGTAACAATCTCAAGGTGGTCCAGATGGAAGGCCGCTTCTGAGGTGGGCTTTGTAGCTCGATATTTGGATTTGTCGCGAATAACACTTTAGCGGAGAAGGTCCAACTTCTAAAATTCATAACTTTCAACTCAGAGCTTCGTTTGGGATGATTCCACTTTGACGAGTTAGATGATTGAGTCAGAAAGCCATATAAATTACCTTATGCCTTATTTCGTTTGGTAGCGTCTGCATCTCCTTGATAAGTAACCGCATGTCCTCAATATCCTCCGGGGAACGTTGTTGAAATGAGCTCGTTGTGTCCGGCTCAGGTGCTTTACTGATGGGTGAAACATTGAGTTTAGGCAGCTGAAATTTGTCTAAGATGTTTGTCTCCCCTTTATCTTCGACATGTTTCCCAAAGAAGTTCGTCTCTCCTTTATCCTTGGTGTATTTAGCCAAAAATTCAAGTACCGAATCTAAACCTTGTACCGCGGTCAATGATCCATGGTCTAGGATCCTATTATTCCCTCCCTCTTCAAAAGGTTTTGTCTTCAAAACGAATTTACCTGCACATAGAGAAGGAAAGTTATGTTCGGTTTGATATAGAGGGTTTAGAAGCATACCTCCCAAGTATTGTTTATTGCGGCTTGGATTAGTCTTTTTGTCGGGTGGTTCTTCCTTGATTAGCAATGAATTGAGGACGCTTTTCCAAGGCTTGGTGGTTGTTTCCTTTAGCTGAGAATCTCCTTGTATTTTCTATGTTTCTAGTACTTTTTTGGAAGTGTCTTCATGGTTCATTTGTTCTATTTCTTTACTAGTATTGTTCTCCATGTTTTCTCCTCGGACCAACACTTGTTGATGACTATCCGATGGTTCTTCTTTGATTATGAAAGTGTTGTCAACATTTCTTGCCTCCTCTGTAGCTCATATACCTATCTCAATATCTTTAAGCAAAGGCAATTGCATTATACTTGAAGTAGAAAATTTCAAATCGAAATTATCTAGACTACTACTAGATTTAGTGAGTCCATTTTCAGCTCTAGTGTTGAAATTTTTACCTCCTCCCTAATTTGGCATTTCAGAGCAACATGACCTCTCTTGTGACACCTATAACATACCATGCCTTCCGAATTTGAAGGCTTAGAGGACTTACCTTGCACTAGAAAAGCTTGTGATTCGTGTGTAGGTGCACCCTCATTCTTTTGAGGAGTTGTGCCTTTCGTATATTCCAAGATCAAGTGCTTTAGCTTATCAATATCATCATTACTGAATTTTGATTCAGCTTCGTTGCACCATTGTTTTGTTTGACGTTTGTAGGTGTAACTTTGTTTATGGTATGGTGGCTCAGATTCAAGCTCTTCTTCTCTTGGCTCATATTTATACTCAGAGCTTGAATAACCATCTCCTGGCCACGGTGGTGCCTTATAGCCAGCCTCCTCGCCGGAATAGACTACATTTTCTTCTTCTCCTTCCCAATAGATCTGATCGGATTCATCACCCCAATCTATCTCGGAAGTTTCGTAGTCGTTCAATTCTTCCTCATACTCCATATCCTTGCTCAAGTCAATAAGAGACTTTGATAAGGTCCTCACACACACAAAAAAAGAAACAAATCGGTGTTATTTAATTGTTGGATCAAATAATTAAAATAAATAATTGACTTGCCAAACAAAATTAAATCAAAATCTAACATCTTAATTTTTGGAGAGTTTAAAAATTAAATGGCCGAATAAATTAAAAATGAATGCAAAGATTATAACACAATTGTAATGAAAATTACATGGCCGAATAAAATAAAAATGAATGCAAAGATTTCTTTTTTAAAAAAAAATTTTAACAAATAAAATAGAAAACGACTTCTAAAAATCAAATAAAATTTTTTAATTGGTTTTCTGTGTTTAAACTAATTAGAAAAAAAGGAATTGGATTTTTATGAGTTTTTATTATTTTTATAAAATTCGAACAAGAAAAACAGACGAAAAGACTTTTTATGGTTTTCTTTTTATAAAAGTAAAATAGCAAACGACTTGTAAAATTCTAATTAATTTTTTATATAGTTTTTCTGGGTTTAAACATAACAAGAACAAAAGAAATTAAATTTTTATGAGTTTTTATGGATTTTATAAAATTGAAACAAAACAGATAAAACAAACTTTTTAAGGGTTTTCGATTTATAGAAAGGCAAAAACAAAAGATAAATAAATAGCAATAAATATGGAACGAAATCACCTGGATAAATAAGAACTTTTGGCTCTGATACCAGATGATGTGCTCCTCGTGGCTGGTTTTGAATTCTGAATATTCGCAAGAAGACCTCAAGGATCAATCCTTGTGAATTGGAAGTGGCAAGATCCGGTTGAAAAGATTTCTAGAATCGATATTCAATCGGTGAAGGGGAATGGTGCAGAAGGTGATGAACGCCACACGAGTTGGTGATGGAACTCGTGATAAGTTCGACTGGTCTTTAGGGCTCCTCACTAGAACGACCTCGGCTATAACTCTTGACTCCTCAAAGAGAAAATAGATGGTAAAATCTTTGAGAGAAAACGATAACTTTATTGATCATTGGTGAAAATTACAAAACCGTAAGGAGCCTTATATAATGGCCCGTCGGTGGTGCCTTCAATGGGTGGAAAATGGAGCTAATTAAGCTCTACAATCATGCAATCAAATCTCTAATGTAACTTGAATCGCGCAATATTCATGAAGCAAGATACGAAATTAAAACATACATTAAAAATAAAATCAAACACATTAAACCTTCCACGCATTTTCTATTCTTCGTAAGTTGAGTTTCCGCGTGTGGAGTAATTTAGATAGTCTCTTGGCCGCCACACATAAGTCTGAGGTATTTTGAAGCAAGCAAATCCAGAACCTTCCTTAAATAGCACTGGATCGGATCTTCTTATTATTGGGCGTGTATCTGGATGATCTGATGGTGGATTGATGCGTTTTTGGGCTTGTTGGAACCGTGAAAGACCCAATAACAATCACAAGGTGGTCCGGATGGAAGCCGGCTTCTGAGGTGGGTTTTGTAGCTCGATATTTGGATTTGTCGCGAATAACGCTGTAGCGGAGAAGGTTCAACTTCTAAAATTCATAACTTTCAGCTCAGAGCTTCGTTTGGACTAATTTAACTTCGAGGAGTTAGATGATTGAGTCAGAAAGCCATATAAATTATCCTTATGTCTTATTTCGTCATTTAGCGTCTGCAGCTCCTTGATAAGTAACCGCATATCCTCAATATCCTTCGGGGAATGTTGTTAAAGTGAGCTCGTTGTGTCCGGCTCAGGTGCTTTACTGATGGATGAATCATTGCATTTAGGCAGTGAAATATGTCTAAGAAGTTTGTCTGCCCTTTATCTTTGACATGTTTCCTATGGAAGTTCGTCTCTCCTTCATCTTTGATGTATTTAGCTAAAAACTCGACAACCGAATCTAAACCTTGTACCGCGGTGAATGATCCATGGTCTAGGATCATATTACCACATATATGAAGTTTTTAAACCTCATTCACACTACCAACCTGTCCAAAAATATATATATACAAAAGAGCAAAATAATTAATGAACAATTAAATAAAATTTATCAAATTGATGTAATAAAACTCTTACATATCAAACATTGATATCATAATCACCAATGAGAAAATCTTTGAAAGAGGCTAATGAGATGATATTGTTATCGAGAAGAGGATCACATAGAATGATATCAGTTACGTTTAGAAAGACAATTTTGAAATGAATAAAGAAGTTTATAAAGACTACTATCTTTAGAAACTTGCATAGAAGTTATATATGATCTTCCATTCGTCAACATTGATAGAATTTAGAAGTTTTCTGATATGATCTTTTTTAATTGTAGTGCTAAGTTTGGTACCCTAAATAATAAATGAATGAATAACAATATCACATAACATATTCAAATGATAATGTTTGAAATATAAACAAACATAAATGTAAACTCACATTTTCATCCGTGAGGATTATCTCAATAGTTTTACCGGATATTTTTCTATATTGTGACAAAATGTGCAAGACCTTTCATCTGATCCTCCAAGGGTAATTTTTGTTTGTTTTCATATTTTTGAAGAGATTGAATTCATTGAACTTGGTTAAGGTAGAGGACACGACGAAGTTGGAAACAAAAAAACTAAAATTCTTAGAAAAATAATCGCAAATATAATGAAAAATAAATAGAATGCTATTATGATATCTAAATCTATTAAATCTGCCGTAGATATTTCAATAAACAATTTGTATTTGTAAAATTTATAGAAGTGGTCTTCATATTATTTTCGGCGAAGATATTAACTTCCACCTTATCAGATAAACACTGTACAAAATACAAAGATCTAATTTCCACTCCCCCATCACAATCCATTTTCATTTGTTTTGTTGACTTCTTATTTTCTCTATCCTCTTATTCTTCTCGACCTATCTCTCATTCTAAATCTACTCATTTTTCTTATTTTGGATACTTCATTTCCTCCGTAGAAACTAATATCTCACAGTTCTTTTGGGGATGGGAACGAAGAGAGTTTGTTTTCCGGAAAAATCTGATGAGTTACTTTTGCCGATCTCCGATCTTGTACATAAATGATTACACCGACGTATTAGAATTTTAGCGGTTCTGAATGAATGCAGAGGCGCAACCTGCTATTCTGGACATCATGATGGAGCAGGTTGTTGGGCTCTGGTTATATTTATATTGTAATGAAGATTCACATAAATTAACTTTAAATAGTTGAATTTTTTTCTTTTGACATTTTTATTTCTTCTGACTCATCGACGATCATAGAGAGAAATAAACCAACCAAATCTACCAAAATATGGATTCACGAAAGAAGGGGAAGATGGTAATGGAAGTTGGTAGGGATGGTGTTGCCGTTATAACACCCATCAGTCTTCTTGTCAATTCTCTATCTGCCAATTCTTTATTTATTTGTTCCCAAAATTCTAGAAATACTTCTAATTAGATCCTAGGTTAGTTTTGGTTTTTGTAGTCTTTCAAATTGTACTTTTAGCTTCTGATCAAATTCATGATCTGATTATGTGAAATCCTTTATTTGTATCTCTGTTTTGTATATTCATGTACAGTGCTATATGGTTTCAAGAGTAATTACAAGGAGATCTTGAGCAAGAATGATGTTACAACAATTGGTAAGGAGTATGGATTGGTGGTTTCCTTTTGCTTTTTTTACTTCTTTGGAAGATTCTTTAATTGAATTACCAGTTTTTGTCTTTCAATTTGAAGTTGTTTCTCTTCTTTCTCATTTCTTTGTTATTAAATACCATTCAGAATTTGAATCAAACTCTACTCTTTTTTTCTCTTTCAGAAACACTTGAGAGAGACAATCAGAGGTGTGCCTAAAAAAAAGTAGAATGGGCATTTACCCTAGACCACACCCAAAAAATCAATTTAATTGGCCATATTTTCAAAACAAAAAACTATGTTTATGTTGTTTTTGTCTATTCAATTATAATCAAATAATTTGTATAGCTTAGTTTACTTTTAAAGACCGTCTTTAACAACTATTAATTACAAAAAAATCAACTATATGTACTGAAAGAAAGTTAGTTGATTGGCAAAATATTTCAATTAATTTTTTTTGTCAACGTCAATATTAGACCACATTTGCCGGCACATTAGCCAAATTCCTACATAAATCTCGTAGGCGGTGGGACTCGATCTCTGGTTATGCATGTGCGTCTGCCTTTAGTGGACTTACCACCAGCCACTAGACTAAATGTCATATTTCAATTAATTAAGATTTTAAGATTAAGTCGTCTTGTGGTCATTTTATTCTCATCTTTTCTAAATATTTAGATAAAAAAATCATAAACCTCTATAAATATAGATTCGAAGAGTTGTTCAATATTTACTCATTGTTTTTATCAATAAAAACAGCCAAACAGTAGATTATTCACTCAAAATTTTTAAGAATTTCCAAAAAGTTTTTTGTATTCTTTTCACTAGCGTTGTCTTTCAAAAATATGTTTGTTTTTAAATTAAAAAAAATTGGTTGTATTTCGACAAATTGATTATATAAGTTTGATGAATAATAGGAAACAAATTTCATTAATATAACTGTCTATACTTTTAATATATATATTAGAAGTTTGTCGAGGCATAGTTTAAATATTAAGTTAAGCAGATTGCACAAAGAAAGTGGCCAATCTCGTGGAGTTTTTTTAACTTTGTAAATTTCAACTCCAATCCAATTCTTTTCACTTCTCATATTTGGCCCATTTGTCGACTTTTTCTTGACTGGCAAATTCATAACTACATACAAGATGATTTACGGTGCCATTGTAAGTAATCTATCAAACTTCTCTTAAATTCAGCAGATGGCTTAAATCCCTTACTATTATTATTCACATTGCAGTTTTGCATTCGTCTCTCCTGCGTATTAGCTGTTTTCTGTAACATAAGCCAATATCACTGCATCGGAAGATTCTCTGCAACATCTTTCCAAGTTCTAGGCCACATGAAAACATTATGTGTCCTCACATTAGGGTGGCTTCTCTTTGATTCCGATATGACATTCAAAAACATCACAGGTATGGCTTTAACCATTCTTGGAATGTTGATCTATAGTTAATTTGAAGAAACAAAGAAACGCAAAGTCAACACCTCATGGAAAAAACAGTATGACTGAAGATTAGATCAAGCTACTCAAAAAAGAGTTGAGCATATCAATTTAAAAGACGATGAGCTTGGTGGTGACACTAAACTATAATTGTCTCTGCTTCTATCTATTTCACACGTCGAAACTTATTGTATACAATTTAGATTCCCTTTGTGTGCCATTTACTTATTCTTTCCAATTTCTATGTATATGTTTTAGACCATTTTGGGTCTTGGGAAAGCCCATGAATCATCTTTTCTTAAGAAGAAAGCGTATCTTATATAGTGAATGTTTTATGTAGTAATAGAAATATGTTATTTTTTTTTTCAATATTGGAGCACAATTGAGCAGCACATTAGTCAAATTTCTATATAATACAAGCGGCAAAACTCGATTTCGAAACATACAAATGTACATGCTATTAGTAGACTTACCAACTAGCACTACACTAAATGTTTTTTGCATATGTCTACTCAACCATGTGATTTTATTCATTTATATATAAAATTTCCTAAACGTATCTTTTATATAATTCCGTGGCATAAAAATATCTACCATTGACAATTTTCCCAATGTTTGAAACTTCGTAGCAGTGAGCATAAATCAGGAGTCAGGACATGTGGTGTGTGTTTCGAATATATAAGAAAATACATGTCATTTGGTTTAAATGGTGATTAAAAGAATTTATAACTTGAAATCCACATAAAATAATTATTGTGGAAATTTAAAATTTAAGAAGTATAAAATGTATAATTAGCTATATTTGAAAATTACTTTTTATTAAATTATTTTGGTAAAAAATAAAATTAGTTGGCTTATAAAGAGGAAGAAGAAAGGTAAAAATCTATATTTTAGCATTGTGATTGTTCAGTAGTTGCTTATGGATTGAAATCCGGAGTCGTGAACATTTATTTTTTCTAGCTAAACATGAATCTTTAACACTGTAATGGGTCATTATTGGGCTGTAAAATTTTGTTTGTTATTGTTGTAATACTGATGAATAAATGTAATGGGCCTATTATTATTAATGTTTAGTATGAGTCTCAAAATATTAGATCAGATATATATTTTGATCAATTCTGTAATATCTGTAAGAAAAAAAAATATAATAATAATATGCACTCAACAATAATATAACACATAAGTGGGAGACACTTTCAAAATATTTAGTTAATATATTTAAGATTTACTGGATATTTCAGATAGATTTTCTAAATAAATAGTGATTAATAAGAAAAAAGAATCAGAACATTTAAATTTGAGATACGCGAATAGTTACTATCAAAATATATTAATTTCGAAATTATTTATTTTTATGTAAGTTATAGTAATAAAGGTTAAGATGATTGAATAAAAGAGCACTATGCCTATTTTATGCGGTTATGGGTTATCATCGTTGGAATGATAATTCCAAAATATAAATAATTAAAATTTAACCCATATTATAGAGTGAGATTAATTGTTCTGTTCAACCCGTATTTATTTGGTTTTTATATCCGTATAAATATTTTGTAACCTAAAAATAAAACCAAAATTAACCCGAACTAAATCCGATAAAATACTTTAATAGGTCATAAATTTATATATATAGAAAACCGAACCCAAACCCGACCAGAACCAAATAAAGAACCAAATTTTAGAGTTTTTCTATTAATTTTTTATATAAAAATACTTGAACTCAAACTCGATCTATACATAACCAAATTCTATCTGAAAAATCTAT
>OVBA01003692.1:0-26538 GCA_900406435.1 Lepidium aucheri | reverse complement strand
ATTTCTTTTTAAAAACAGCAAAAATCAAATTTTAATTGGTCTTTCTAAACCAACAAAAATCAAATCTTAATTAGTTAAAATTTATTTTTAACAAACAAAATTCAAATCTTAATTGGTTAGAGTTTTTTTAAAACCAACAAAAATCAAATCTTAAATGGTTAAATAGATGTTGTGATAATTGTGATAATTATGATATTCAAATCTTAAGTTTGAATCGTTTGAGAATTGTGATAATTGTTCTAGGTGGGTCGAGTCTTAAATAGATGTTGTTTATTAGTTTTCCTATTAGGATTAAGAGGATTATTTTTAATTAATATCGATTAGGATAAGGATATAATTATGATAATCTTGTAGGATAATGATATAATTATGATTATCTTGTAGGCAAGATAATCTCTTATAAGTAATTAATTAATAATATTTAATCTAGATAACATTATTAATTAATTAGTTATAGAATCTTATCAGAATATAATTGTGTGACAAATATTATGTGATAATATTTTCTAGTAACAATATAATCTAGTCCAAAACAAACAATATAACACGGTATTTAGGGTTAATGTTATGCTTTTATTATATAAGAGATTATAGTATATATTAAACAACATTATAATGACTACAGGGTTATTATAATTTGCTTACAAAGTTATTTGAGTACAGAGTGTTTATAGTGCTTACATATTTATTTATAACTTAGCTACATACTTATTCTACATGTTTGATTTAAAATATTGGTTATTTTAATAGATTTTGGTTTGTGGATTTGGTTCGATATATGAATGAAATAAGACAATGTAAAATTATTTGTTTATATGAACTATTTATACTTGGTTTGGTTTGAATTTATATGGATTTTTTATATTTTGGTTTATTTACAATTATATTAAAATTATCTAGTAAATATACTAATCAAAATATTACAAAACATAGCAATTTTTTTTGTCAACATAATTTATTTATTATAAAAGATAAGAAAACCAAGAGGTCCAAGTTTACAAAGAAAAACTTATAAACCGTCTAATATTACATGCCAGAAAATCTGCTTTAAAATTAAGAAATTTAGAAAAAAAAACATAAAGAAAAAATACTAGATAAGCTATGAAGAAGAAAGAAGTCTTCAATGAATGGACTAGAAACTGGCCACTCTTTTGATTCATGAAGTATCTTCATTAACTCCAAACAATATGGCACCATGGCTACCTCTATAATCTGAAAAGACATCAGACACGACATTGCCCAAAGGATCACCATGAACTTTAAATGTAAGGAAGATAAACTTTTCATGATTCTTCATGCTTCCATGTTGATTCCTTTTAGGATGTATGTAAAACACAACCAGCCAATAAGTAAAATAAAAACCAGAAATAATTCGTAATTATTTCTCGAAATTTTAAAAAGTTTATCCCATATTATAGCATGGGTTAGTTACTATTTCACGTTTTAATCTAAAGATGAGTGCATATTTCTCCTTATACTATATATATTCACACCGGATCAACATGTATTCTTTTCATCTTATAAGTGTATACTGTGATCTACTATGCTCTTCCTAATTCAACCTAAATTTCATATGCTCTTCATAATTAAAAACCTTTAACTTTTTTTGTAAGCTTAAATTAATCAAGTTTTATTGATTTCATTAATTAAATTCAATTTATCAACCCAAATTATTAATTTTTATCGGTTTTCTCCAAATCAAACTTTGATTTTGTCAATTTTCTCCAAATTATATTGGCTCTTTGTTTTATTCGAGCCACAGTCATAAAAAATGCATTTAACAATTCAGTAATCATGATTAATAAAATCAATTATTGATTTGAAATAAATTATAAATTTTGAGATTGATTTGGAGAAAACCCATGAAAATAATGACACTTTGGATTGATAAATTGAATTTTATTATTGAAATCAAGTAATTTGGTTGATTTTAAATAAAATGTAAAGAACATAGTAATTTTATGGTATACACACACTATATATATACTAGATGATTACCCGTATTAGACACAAGATATTATTTATAAAAAATAAATTTATGTTTGTTGTTAATATATATTTATTAATAATATTTATATGTGATATTAGTTTTTCTTTTTTATTTTATGATTTGGTTTGTATATACAAATATATTCATTTTATATTTATTTAATTAAAATAAAAATCAGTTTACAATGATAGCTCGTATTGTACATGAAATATATTTTTGATCTTTGATTACTAAGATTTTGATGCATTACAATGTTTGTATATAATATATTTTACTTGTGTTAAGATTTTAAACTCATGTTTATTAAGTTTTTAGACCCGTATTCATTTAGCTTTTTAGATTCGTGTTTATATAGGTTTTCAGATTCGTATTTATTTAAGGTTTTAGATATGCGTTCATTTAGATTTTTATATTCGTATTCATTTTAATTTTTAGACACATGTTCATTTATATTTTAAGAGATGTATTCAGTTAGATTTATAAATCCGTTATCATAAAATATTATCATTATTTTATGTATATTATAAATTATTTCCTGATAAAATAAATGCAAAAGAAATTTGTATTATAATTTAAAATATAAATGAATTTGTTCATAAAAATAACAAAATCTTTTTTACCAATAAATAAATAATTTTTTAAAATTGTAATTATTATAAATTAATATATTATGTTCAGAAATTTAGTCTTAATATATTAAGTACAAATATTATTGGTATATATTTTAAGTAATATCATGAGTTAATAGAAATATAAAATGAAAAAAAATATAAATATCTGTTTTTACACATAACAAAATATAGTTATATTCATAAATAAATTTTTTCTAGTTATTTAGACCCATAAACTTAATAATTTACTTCTCCAAAAATTATTCAAAATTATGGTTTTTAGATCCGTGTTTATTTTGGTTTTTAGAGACATATTCATTTCGAAATGTGTTCATTTAGATTCATAAACCCTTTATCATGAATTTTTTTTATTTTATGTTATTATAAACTATTCTCTAATCAAATAAATACAAAAGAAAACTGTTTTATTATTTAAATATAAATGAATTTGTTTGAAACAAGACGAAATCATTTTTACTAATAAATAAATATTTTTTAAAATTGTAGTTATTGTAAATTAATATAATAAGTTTAGAAACTTAGTTTTAATATATTAAGTACAAATTATAAAACATTTTTTGTATTTAAAATATAAATGAAAACTGTAAGTAATATTATTTTGTTTATGCTTTTATTGACTATAAAATTGTATATATTTAAAAATAAAATGATTTGGATAGGATTTTAAAACATATTCTGCATTACAAAGCTCAAAATGAATTCGTTTGGTTTTTTCCTATTAGTTTGAGTGAAAATTATTGGAACAACACGAAACCATTGTCCAATAATATTTATAGATATATATTTGTTATTAAAATAAGATATTTATCAAAATATAATATATATATATATATATATATATATATATATATAGAATTTCGCGTTTTACGTTATAAGAACGTTTGTCTTCATGTTTTAATAGATATGTTATAAAAATGTTAGTTTTTAAATATTTACATATTAAATAATAAAATAAAAAATAATGAAATTTAAAGTAATGGATTAAGAAAACTCACTAATTAGGTAATTAACATTTAGTTTTCCAACAAGTAATTTATTGTAATTTACGAATTTGAGACCAAATAAATTATGAGGCAAATAAACAGTTTACCTTATAGAGGTAGTATGGACAAATGAGATTTTGTACTTATGAGAATTGGTTTTGAACTTTTCAGTTGTTTCACATATTTGGAAATTACTAATTATCTTAGTATATCCCTCTTGCAAAAGATGACCAAATTTTCCAAGTAAATATTGCTTTACTGTTCCATGAATTTTTGAATCTAAGAAGAACAAAGATTACTCCCTCTTTCCCATTTTATTAGATGTTTTAGACAAAAAAAATTTGTTTCATTATATAAGATGTTTTGTAGTTTTCTATGTAAAATTTAATGTTTTTCTACCTTGAAACTATTAAAATTTTTAAAGTACTTTTTGCGATTGGTCAAATTTTATTAAACTAAAACATTAATTAATTTTTAAGAAAGATTACTAAATATTCTTAGTGTGCATTCAACCAAAACATCTTATAAAATGGGACAAAGGGACTACTTTTTTTGTTAAAATTTAAGAAATGCATAGAGATGTATAGAAAATATTAATAGATAATAACTTACTTGATCATCAACCAAAACTAGTTCAATTTTCTGGCCATACTCTTTTGTAAAGATTTTCTAGAGTCGAATGATCTTGACTTTGATTTTCCATTGTTGACTTGTTGGTTTAAGAATTGAGATGAAATAGAGAACCATTTTTATGTATCGAATTTCTATAAAAAAAATTTGTTTATGCTTTTTGTTGATTATAGATTTTTATTACGTCAAACTTATATATAGTATAGAAGACATTTAAACTTAATTTTATCACAAAATATAAAATTACGTTAGTTTCAAATACTAATTCGAAATTAGAAGAACAAATTGAAATAGAGTACTAATATCAAATACTATAGCTAAAATCTTGTTATCATTATGGAAATATACCAAAATAATTGCTAAATACAAAATTTAAAATTTAAATGTATTTTTGCTTTAGTAACAAGAAAACATTATAAACAATACTAATTTCAAAAATATTATTTAAAATTCTGTAATCGGAATATACCAAAATAAATGTATTTGGATTTATTTAAAGGGATTTGGATTTATTTAAAGCTAAATTCTCAGATGAATTAATTATATTATTATTTAAAGCTAAAAACTGATTTTGATTTTTATTTGAAGAACAATATGTATATAACCCTGAAAATTTAATATATTATAAAATATATATATTATAAATAAATCAGTTTATGTAAGTCATGTGTTCTTTATTTAGTATACTAATTTCAAATTAATAGGTTCGATGTATTATAATCTTTTTGAATAGATTAATAGGTTTGTGTCATCTATTTTCAAGTGTATTAGATAATTTTATTTTTTCATGTGTATTATATGATCTTGTAAAAAATAATTAACTAAATCCTAGTATGTATAATAGAGTCCAAGTAAATATAATGCTGTTTTAGAGAATTACTTTCTTATTATATAGAGGATATGCACATAGTAATATTTTTTTTTGGCACATAGTAATTTATGGAACATATTGTTAAAGTGTTATAAAATTATTATAAAAAAAGGATCCAATAATTGTTTTTGTCTCTTCTTCTTAATTAAAAAGTAAAATATTAAACGAGGGCATAAACTCCGTGAGCCCACCGTCACTTTCAGCCGTTTGAAATCCCCCAACGTTCCTATTTTTATTCAAACAGACCAACGAGGCAAATATAAACTTAAATTCATCTCTTTTCCATTTCGTCTTCTTCTTCCTCTCAATAATCAGAAAACCGAAACAGAGAAACATCACCATCAATGGGATGTTTTATGGGTTGTTTCGGTCTCTCTTCCAACAAAAAACGCAGAAATTCCACTAGGAAGATCTTGCCCAGAGATCAAGTAAGCTTTTTTTTTTCTTCACGAAGTCAAAGAACACTGTTTCTTATCTTTATCTCTCTTACAAGTTTAGGTTTCTTTGTTATTCTCACCGTAACTTTCCTTGCAGAGAATCTGTAGCTATGAGCCTCTACATTCTTCAGAACCGACAGACTTCAAAGCTATTGTAGGAAACCCTGAAAAGATCTCGAATATAAACCTCAGGTCTGTGTTTCTACTTATTACAATGGCTTAGGGACTTTGGATCTACTCAAAAAGTGAGAATGATTTTGATTGAGGTCACCAATCTGATGGCTGGTTATGAAAACCAAACTGAAACCCGGTTTCTGCAGAGATTTAAAATGGCCGTTTTCTGTTTTTGTGTAAGGTGTGAGGTCGAGGATGAGGACAAGAAGAAAGGGACTAAGAAGACGAGGAAGAGAGTCAGATTTGACTTGAATCTTCAAACCTATGAACCTATTTTACCAATAAGATATGAGAATTATTGCAGTGATGATGAAGAGGAAAAGGAAGAAAGAAGCAAGGTACATTCCGTCATCGAGAAGAAACCAGATGATTTGAGCAGTACATCTCTGTATCCATCAAACTATAGATACCAAAACTGCGTGGATAGTTTTGAAGATGAAGATGAAATGGGTTACGGAGAGAGTGATTTAGAAGATGAAGATTATTACACAGATGATGAAAACAATTATGAAGATGATGCTGATGATGAAGAAGAAGAAGATGATGAGAATTGCCAGGACGTGACTCCTCTTTTGAATCCAGTGGAGAATCTTGCTCAGTGGAAAGCGATCAAAGCAAGGCCGGTTAAAGTTAAAAAGGTAATGAAAGAAAATGTGGAAGCTGATACCGATGATCAAGGAAAGCCGCTGCTGAAGGAGATCATCGTCAATACTAGCCTTTCCAATTGGATAACCTCACCAAAGAGTTTTCATGGGATTGGCTCGTCGAGGAGATCCCCAATTGGGGATATTACCAACATGGAAAACAGGTAAACAAGGTTTTGCATTAAATCACAAATGTGAAGAAGAAAAAAAAGTGTGCTCTGTTGTGTCTTTGTAGCATTTCTGATTCTTTCTGTGTGTATGGATGGAGGTTTGCATCTGTTTACCCTTTTCGGGTTTATTCTTCCCACTGGTTGTTTAACTAAATCTTGCTAAAGTTATCATCTTTCAACGTTTTTGCAACTGATTATGATTGAGTGAAGTGAAGAAAAACTAGAAGAAGAAGAAAGAATGATAATTGCTGCATATACAGTGTATAATGGCGATATGTTGCACAAATACATAGTTTACTATCAAAACCTGTCAATCAAACAGCATTCAAAGATCTTTGGGTATGAAGATCAGCCTCTATTGAACAATACAGAAGTAATCTATATACTCACTCATGTCACTGAGATAAGATCTGACATAGCTTATGAGTCTACATCCCTCTATTGGATTGGCTTCTTGTCAGAAGTCCAGAGCACGAAATTAGATAGATACATGACTGTAATGTCTGATCGCTTATCTTGTCACAAAAAATGATCGCTGAAAATAAGTCAGATGCAATGACCAGCGCGTAGTTAAACTCCATGTTAATGGTGGATGATTGCGGGATTGAGGACTACATAATTGTGCAGATGCAGGAATCTGAATCATCATCATCGGCATCGCTAACTTCGCTGCAAGCATAAAAATGGGAGGCAGAAAGTTAAAAATGGAATAGTTTTCAATTGCCACGGGAGAAAAATGCAAGAGAGAGTAAGTTCTTAAACAGAAGACAACTACTCTATTGGCCCATAGAGGAACTACCAATATGGAACAAAAAGAGGTCGCCAATAAACTTAAAACTTCTACTAGCTTTTCCAATGATTTCTTACATGTTTTTAGACTGCTCAAATGAAAAAGGGGTAGTAGTTCATACATTATCTCCGGGGTTCTTTGCAAAATCAGATTCCAAAACCCACAGACAGAAGTGAAAAACAAGCCTACAAGTTTCTTTATGCAGAGGTCTACAGTACTGTTGCCACGAAGAAGTGCACAGACGTAACAAAACTTACAATCGCCTCTTTCTCTTATTTTCGAATGTAAATTGTATGATGACCTATATTACAAAGGCAGGCCTATGTGTTTCTCAAAGACTCTTCAACAACAACACTAAGCTAAATGAGTTCCAGGTCAATGCTGCCAGATCATGAGAAACATCTTATCAACCACAAGAGTTTCTATTGAAACCATTCTTAAACATAAAGGCCACCACCAGTAAGATCAAAAAGACCGCACTCCATAAGCATGGTAACACCGAAATCAATACTAACCTAAGTTTTATGATATGGATCTACATTTGCAATATCATTAACATCTAAGCACCAGAGCTAAAACCAATAAAAAAATCGCACCTACATTTAAAAATTTAAGGGAAAAAACACTTAAAATAACAAAACAATCTACAGAGATTTTGATTCTTACGATCAAATTACCTTGGTTCATATACTAAAACTTCAGCAAGATTGTCTCCTTTGTTATCGTTCCACTGCACAGTCCTCTTAATCTTGTCAGTGCTTCTCGACATCCCTCCTTTCCTTGGAGGCAATAAACATTGTGACTCACTTTCTTCTTCCTCAGAGATTTGATCTTCAATTTGATTACTGCTATTTAGACAAACAGTAGCCTTATTCTCACATCCATTAGCTTCATTAGCCTCTCCACGACTCGGATCCATAGATAATGAACGCAAAACAACAAAGCTTGTGGGAAGCAGATCCAAGTTTAAACAATTTGGAGAAGATATAGATCTTTTTTGTTCCTAATTCAATCCCGCTGATCATTCATAAACCCTAAACCATTGACTTCGATTTCGCTCCAAAATTCTGGATTCACAATCAAGGTAAAAAGCAGGATGTTAGTTAATTGCTTCTTGGTTCATAACAAAAGGTAATGTGAATCTAACAAACTCTAATCACCAAAAATCTGGGATTCAAAACTCAGCAAAACCGGTTATAAGATAGAGTCAACGCTTGGATCGATAATCAAGATTGAGATCCGAAACTAAAAATAAGAAAGCATTACTTACGTAGTAAGTGGCAGCGTTTTTTCTCAGATAGACGAACGGAGAATCTTAACTTTTCTCGGGAAAAAACAAAATTTAACAACGATCAACATAAACAAGAAACACCCATATAGAATTCGAACACGAAAATCGAATCAACCAATCCAGAAACCTCGAATTCCCAATTGCTGTGATCCAATAAAGAAGAAAACAAAAGGGAAAGTGCGAGGATTGAAAATCTGAGAAACGCGTTTCTCTCTTCTGAGTTCTGATTGGTTGAAGAGAAAGTGAAAATGAAATTTTGTTAAATATAGGAATTAATGGTTTAGATTTAACCTCAGTTTTTTTTTGTTTTTTTTTGCACGATAGTTAATCTCGTTATAAGTTTCATACTTCCCCCGTTGACTAATCATATTTGTAATTAACAAACTTGCAAATTTATTAACTAGCATTTTCTTATACTCTTGCAACTTGTTTAACCTCTAATTTTTTTTTGGTCAAGTGTTTAACCCCTAATTTAATAACCTTTGAATATATCATACAAGTTGACATATTCGAAACAAATTATAAAAATAACAAATTGTACAGACGTGTTACTATCATAGCACTTTTATATTTTTTATGTGACTAACATTAGTTCTGTGTTTCAAATAATTAAATAAGAGTCAGAGATCATAATATTAAGGGTCACTATAACAAAGATAGTGGATAAGTTTTACTATTTTTTAATTTTGTGCATAAAATTAATAAATAAGTAAATCTTAATGATAGGAATTTTACAAATCTTAATCATAAACGAATATAAATGGCTCGACAATTAACATTCTTTAACCCTAACCAAACCAAACCGAGAACACAGAAGAATGGTTATATAATAACGTGTGGGACGAATCGTGTGAAACCGACACTCAATCTTAAGTGGACTAACTTGGATTACATCTCAAGTATTGCTTTTAATTGTTAAGGTCCACATTAGAACAGCGAAAAGTAATCATTGATGTTCTTTAATAAAACGGTTTTGACTTTTGACGTTTATATTAAAATATACATTACACAATCTAACCAAAAAGATAAAGATCAGTATGAATCTAGTTACCATATCACGATTTGGATATAGTAATTATTTAATATGTAATCTAGCTAAATCTTTAATTGGGTAACTGGCAAAAATTACAGATTCTAGCTCTTGGTTAGATTCCGTTTAATAATGCCAAAAAAAAAACATCAGATTCTGTTTTTGTCATGATGCGACAATGAGATCCAACGGCTCTGGGCCAATGTTTTAGATTGGGCTCACAGGTTGATCAACCAACCATATTTAAACATAGGCAAAATGTTTGCTTGAATACAAAATAAAAATGATTGCAAATTAAACCTTACATTTTACTCTATCTCCACTAAATTCAGCCACACACACATACATACAAAACAAAAACACAGTAATTCTATAACTTACAAATTTTGTGACAAATTATAATTATTGTGGTCTCAAGTTTCTTCGAATTCGAGCTGCTTCAAAAATTATGGCATATCTCGGAAGATCATCTCCAACGTTAAAAGAGGCACTCCTCAAGATATACCGGTAAGCCAGCTTCTCCGGTCCCGGTTTAGTTTCCTCCGTACCTAACAATTGTTTCCGGTTTAGCTTCGATCGAGATGGTTTTATTACTTTTTACCGATGAGGTCCTACTTAAAGAGTAATATGAAGTTTTATTATCCATAAATCCATCTCAGTGCTGAAAAACCTATTGAGATCGATCAACATTTCCATGAGTTTGGTTCGATTCAATATCATATCAAGGTATAATTTTGTATCTTGTTTCTTATAAGATTCTAGCAATCGTATTATTACAAATGTTTAACATACGATTCGGACATGCAGTGCTCGGTTTCGGATCCAAGTATTGTATATCTATCTACTTCAACGTTGCTTGGGACACAAACTACAGTGACATTAAAGGAAATTTCAAGTCATACTTATGAGACAATTAAGAAAATAGCAGTTGGTGTGATTGATATAGTTGAACCACCAAGATTAGGGTTTCAATTGACCCTTGGGCTTCACCTTAATAATATGCCACGTGGCAAAGGTATGCATAATCAGATATTGCGATGTATTTAAGTTTTCCCGCTACTTTAACCATAATAGTAGGGTCGATTTCTTAACTTCTACTCTTTGGAACTGCAGAAGCGATTAAAATCATAACAAGAATTTCTGAAATACAAGCTTTAATTCTAAGTAGCCAACTAAAAGAGATGCTCAGAAAAATGAATTTTCAAGATGATTCACGATCGATTAACAACAACATCAGGCCCATCAGGATTGTTTATCACCCAAGTAGACCTTTCTACGTCTTTAAACAGGTTCAATTTTCTCAAATATTTACATTTTATTGTTTAAAATTTGTATCACGTACCTTTTAATTCTCAGTTACATCCCAACTATACAATATGATCCATATGAGGATACTTAACAAAAGTTGAATAAGAAAAAATGGATATTTGACAAAAAAGAAAAAAGCAATACACATATAATTAGGATAAATCTCGGATGTTTTTTCAGCCAGACAAAATTACAGCAGTGTTTCCAATGAATTTTAAGGACAATTCGGATGCGGTCATTGCCACTTCATTCTTTCAGGTAAAATTATAGTTATTTTCGATATAATGATTAGGATATTTTAGTTAATAATTTGGTATCAATGATTCGAAAATTCTCTCACTATAGTTAGAAGATTTTTAAGAAAAGGTTTTATAAAGTGAACTTTAGATTGTACATCATGTTTTGTCGTACTAATTGACAATAAAATTTATGAAAAGAGTGAGAAAAAGTTTAAAACTCCAAATGAATTGTGATTTGTACGTAGAGGAAGGTTTGTGTTTAGTGGTTGCTTTGCAAACACAATTCTTGTTTTTTTGGCATTTTATATTTTCCTCAATCTCCAATCAAAAACAATCACGTCACAGTCTCTTAATCTCTGAATCGTTTCTTATTTAAGAAACGGTTCTTAACCTTTTAATTATTTTATAATTTATTTTTAAACAATATTAGCACTAAAAAACCTACTAAAAACGCCCGAGAATGATGATCTTAGAGGAGGTCTTAGTTTCAAGTTTTCTAGAAAGGAAAAATATATAAAAAATATTGTTCTAACTAAGAGTGGTGGTGATAGTCAAGTAGATAAATAATAATCTAGCTAGATAAAGACATAAATTTGCAAAGGCTCGGATTTAATTCATGTTCATATTAGGGAATAACATTCCACATTGGAAGTTGAAAAGGATCCTCTTTTGTATATATAAGATATGAGCCTTTCCATTCATTGCCAATTGGTTTTGAGTTGGAAGCTCATATTCTAATATGGTATCAGAGCCCACAATCCACATTATTCAATCCGATCCGATCCAAAGTAGTCCATTTATCGACAATCCAGACCCAATATTGGTGTCATCGATCCATCCCCGAATATACGAGATTAATGGCCAAACAACCATTATCTCGAGGGGGCATATCAGGGAATAACATTCCACATCGGAAGTTGAAAAAGATCCTCTCTAGTATATATAAGATATGAGCTTCTCCACTTATTGTCAATTGATTTTGAGTTGGAACCCCATATTCTAATAATTCAAAATTTGTAGCACTATTTATGGGTTAGCATGCTCTATATGTGCTTAGACAATACGATGTTCTCACCAATATGATTTGGGAGATCTTGGTCTCTATTTGTACGGTGATTGAAAAGGCATTTTGTTCTATTTTATAAAACATGTTTACTCCATGCGTTACCAGCGCAAATACCATCATAATTTATATTTTAATTTTGTTAATTATATATAATATATATTATATGTTGAAAACTATAATATTGGACCCAAAAAAAAGGAACTAGTGGAGGTGGGATGCCAAAAGGAAATGGGAAAAGCACCACAATGTAATTGGTCAGCAATTCCTCCTATTCAACTTAGAGGAGAACCGGTCCAAGACTTGATTACCAATTCCGGTTTTGTTTCTTTTGGTACTACTACATTGTGTTTCTTTCTTTTTTATATCTTCTTTAGTTCAATTATAGTATTAAATACACGAATTCAATCAATTATTCTTTTTCATTTTGCAGATATTACTTCACGGCACGTTGAAGGAAAGATGCTCGACAAAACGGTTTGGAACTTACTAAATTTCTATGCATACGTCAAATACCATATTAAGGTACATTATTGGTTTTTATTGTCATAAATTTTGTATTCTTCTAATTGAAATTCTCAACAGTTTAACTATTGTTTGAATATAGTGTTCGAGAGGGTACATACAGAGACGGATGAGAAAAAGAATGGACAGTTTGGTTAAGGTATTCTAATCATAATTTACACGATCCTACAACAATAATATACATTTAATAAAGAAATAAAATAACTTTTTTTTTTTTTTTTTGTAAATTTGAATTTTATACGCAGTTGCTAGATAACACAAGGCTAGGAGAAGAAGCTACTCTAAGAGGTATCTTTTTAAGCTCTACTGTTAGATAGTTTTTTTTTGTATTGAAACTGTATATCATAATTATTTTTATTCTGTCTATAATTAATAGAAAACGGAAGATGCAAATACGTAAAGGAGTTTGTGAAGGTACCAAAAGACAAATTGATGATGAAACAGAGATATAAGGAGATGACAAAAAGAGTGAAGATAAGTAAATTCCGGATGAGAATCAACGGTTGTGCTCGATTTCGTTTCAATCAACGGTGGATATCTCTTCCAAAATTCTCTTCAAAATCTTCAAATAAATCATACACAAAACTAGACTAAGTGATCTCTTCACTTCGAAAGTCTCAAAGAAGAGGTCAATTTCAATTCATTTCCTTCTTTTGTGTCCACACGTTTTAAACTTGAATTTAGAGATTATTGCGTGTTATAATGAATTGTAGTTATCTGAGTCTAACGTGTGACCAGAAAAAAAAAGTTAGGACGATGTTGGATTTATAGATAGTTAATATAATGATAAGAAAAGGAAAAACAGGTAACAAGAGTTGGCATAGACATTGAATGTATGCATATTACGTAACAGCAATGTATACTTTACAAGTACAATTACCATATTTAGATGAAAGAGTTACTCAAATAATTTTATATTGTCCTCTACTTATTAGAATAATCTTCATATGGAGGAGTACGTGGAAAAGTCATGAATTTTTTTTTTGTGATCATATAATTACAAGATTATCCTAATCTTTTTTCTCAATACAATTTTTTTAAAAATAATTTCTTCTACAAATATAACTGAATTAAATCTAAAAAATACAAGAATTAAACCTACAAAACATGAGAATTAAACTTACTAAATGTGAAGAATAAAAGACATAACCAGACATGCAATTTGGTTATGTTTTTGGTCTGCAATTTTGTTTTTGGTTTTCTCTGGTTTTACAGATTTGATTCTGTTTCTATTTCTTTGATTGTTTCAGTTTGAATAAGTATGTTTTCTGATTTATAGGAGATAGAATAGGCACTAAGAGTAGAAGTAGTTTCTTAGCTTAAGTTTCTGCATTTTGTTGTAATGTGTCTATATATTGGACACTCTTTGAGTTATTTAATGTAATGAGAAAACGTTCAGTATCTTCTTGCGTACAAAATAGACAAATTAAACTATGAAACATGAGAACTAAATCTACAAAATTAAATATACATTAATGTTATCTTTAGTAGTTTAACCTACAAAGGTACGTAACTAAGTATACAATACCAACACTTATATACATAACTAAGCATAACTTAGCATATGTTACCAATGTTTTAAGGCATATGAAAAACCTATAACAAAGATTTTAAAACCTACAACACAGTGACTTTAAATTGAGAACACATGATAAAGTAAGTGACAACACATGCAACCTCAAACTTACATATCTTGGAAGGAAACCCTACAACAAAGAAGGATATCTTACAATGATAAACCTACAATAAAATAGAAAACAAACCTACAATAAAGGAGAACTAAGTCGACAACAAATAAATACATAAATGTAGAAAATGATTGTATACAGAGTTTAACATGACAAAAACCTACAACAAAGATTCTTAAAACCTACCACGTATAATACAAAAACGTACAAACAGGAAAATTACGTTAAGAAAGAAGAAACAATAAATCTACAATGCCTAAAAGATAAACCTACAAAACTGAAGGATGTCTTGCAAAGTTAAACCTGCAACAAATGGATAACAAACCTACATAGAAGAAAAACTAAATCGACAACAAAGACGAACAAAAAAAACGAATGTGTTCACAGGTCCAAACTAAAAATTTAAAATAAACCTGCGTAAAAACCTACAACAAATAAAACTTAAACCGACAAAGCAAAAAAATAAACCTACATAACAATAATATTAAGTCGAGAAAGTAGAACTTGTAAACCTAGAATTCTTTAGATGTAAACCTACAACGAAGAAATATTTAATCAGCATGGAATGATACATAAACCTACATCAAAGAATAAGTACGTCGATTAACAAAAAAATGAAAACGTACAAAATATAATGACTAAACCTATAACTCTTTAGGAATTTTTGTATGTTTGCTCTCTGGTGATATGAAAGTTTCATAATATATATATTTTTTATAAAAAAAACAAAAACAAAATGGTATTACTCGACAAATAAACGATAGTATTGTAATTTCGAACGATTACTAACGAAATATCAATCAATCTTTAGATATCAGTCAACCTTTCGTGTTAGAATATAAGATCTTTTAATATTAAAACACTCTTTAATTATTTAAGTTATAGTTTTTGCTTTTAAGAGAATATTAGCATTTTAAGTTATACATATACACAACTATGTTTTTAAAATTGTCTGCAAATGAAAGAAACAAACGCAATAATCTTAGTTCGTTTTTTCTCACCGCAACCGTGTTTGGGACCATATGTATTTATTAATGAACTTCAAGCCTATAACTTTTGCACATTTGTCACGTCGGCACCGTTGGTTCATGACCCCAGAACAAAAAGTTCATAATTTACGTAATTTGATTATCACTGTATAAATGTTTTACTAATATGTAGCTTAATGGTCGGTTTTGTAACTTTGTTGTTTGTTAATTGGGTTATTGTTTCCGGAACAGGAATGATTTTCTTTTTTTTTAATCTAAAATTAGTATTAAAGGTTGTTTCGATTTTGATAGAAGCCCAATTAAGTGTTTTGCTTAAGTATGAAATAAGTACGATTAATACCCTATGTGGTTAGCATTGTTCATCAAAAATATGTTCGTTTTATGCTATTTGAAGAAAACTGATAGAAATAAATTGTATATTTTCTTAAATTGTTAAATAGTTTCCATGATATGAATTTTAATAGAATATCTATCACCAAGTAAGTCATATTGATGTCTTTGCCTTGATGGTGTATTATGCAGGTATGTTGAAAAAGAAATACTAATAATTTAGTCTTGGATCATGGACTTTTGTTTATCATTTTTGAATAATAGTATTATGTTTTCCTCGCATATGCTCCTTTTTTTTCCTTCCTCAGATATCTTGAACATAAATTTATCAAATTTCTCAGAATGACGTCACAGAAATAAGCACGTTTTGTTTTTTACACCGACCTCCTCGTGATTGAAAGTGGATTAAATCTCAACAAAGCCGCCACGTGGACGGTTCACAATTTATATGTTATGATCAAATTGCTTGTCGTCTTTGTTTTCTTTTAAATCATCTACACCACACAGTCACGCCACGTGTCCTTTTCCATATCATCCTTTGCCATATCGATTTACTTATAAAGGACCACGAAAACCAAAAACATCAGAGTGTACATCTTTTGCATAAGAGCATCTTCAATTATTAACACTTAAAGAAAGAGAGAGAGAGAGAGAGAATGCGAGGAGAGTCTGAGGCTTTAGCCACGACGGCGCCGTTAGCTCCGGTGACCGGCCAGCGAAAAGTACGCAACGATCTAGAGGAAACATTACCTAAACCATGTAAGTGTACATGTGATTGTTCACACTTTTTAAAGTGCTTTTGTTGTTGTTGTTGTTGGTCATACATACGTAATAATCGGACGGTCAAAAATGAAAATCAGATTTGGCAAGAGCATTAGCAGCACCAGATACAAAGCATCCAAATGGAACAGAAGGTCACGACAGCAAAGGAATGAGTGTTATGCAACAACATGTTGCTTTCTTCGACCAAAACGGCGATGGAATCGTTTATCCTTGGGAGACTTATGCAGGTTTTTATTTTTATTTTCTTCCAGAAAAATCATATACTTATAAGAAACAATGTAGTTTGTCCAAAATTTATCAGTTTATTATCATAAGAAGATGATCAAAATTTTCTTTTACAGGATTTCGTGACCTTGGTTTTAACCCAATCTCTTCTATCTTTTGGAGCATAATCATAAATTTAGCGTTTAGCTACGTTACACTTCCGGTATACAAACCAATATCCTAATTGGACGTTTGAATTAAATTTTTTAAAATTATTATTTATATGATTATATTGTAAATTTGATGTAAATAGAGTTGGTTGCCATCACCTTTATTGCCGGTTTACATCGACAACATACACAAAGCCAAACATGGAAGTGATTCAAGCACCTATGACACCGAAGGAAGGTTATTACATTAAAATATTTTTTAAAACCTCAAATGGAATTTTCATTATACTCAATCAATTTGTAACATAACTATGATTGTAGGTATGTCCCGGTTAATCTCGAGAACATATTTAGCAAATATGGGCTTACGGTTTCGGATAAGTTGTCATTCAAAGAGATTTGGAACTTAACCGAGGGAAATCGAATGGCAATTGACCCTTTTGGATGGTTAGTTCCAAAACCTTCTTGGTTCTTACTTGATTATATATATAGTAACCGGTAAAACCAAACCAAAATCGACCGGTTTGTTGTGAATTTGGTTATGGCAGGCTTTCAAACAAAGTGGAATGGATACTACTCTATATTCTTGCAAAGGACGAAGAAGGTTTCGTTTCTAAAGAAGCTGTGAGAGGTTGCTTTGATGGAAGTTTATTTGAATATTGTGCTAAAAAGAATAAAGAGAGGTCCAATGCTCACAAACAAGACTAAGATCTTGTTTGCTTAGCTAATAAAGCTCTTTTTAATAAAAGCGTCGTGTAATTTAACATTTTCTTCTTATTACTCAATCTTTGGCTCTGTCATTTGTATTATATTGCGTTTGTAAACTTTGTTTTAAACTAATAAATAAGAGAAGACGTTAAAAAAGGATTTTGGTCCAAAATGACACAACATGTTTGCAAATGGTTCGGTATGCTAAGAAAACCCAACTTCGCCCAAAATGCAACAGCCAAGCGACAAAAAGACGGAAATGACTTTAATGAAGAAAACTGTTTATTTTCTTGTAAATTCTAAGAAAACTGATTTTTACTTAACTCATACTTGAAGAAAATAGGACCAATATAAAAGTACAACATCAATGGAAGACTGATCTCTAGCTAATAATTTAACATCAATGGAAAACTAATCTCTACCTAATAATCTAACATCAATGAATTCCCACGATAAGTTCTGCATCTCTTGGCTCAAATAGTTATTTAATCAGAATCACTTTCCAAAGGCTTGTAGATTCAGTTCTACTTAAATGTCCTTAATAAAAACAAAACTGAATCTCTTTGTATACCCAATATTTTATAGGCAACGTAAGATTCTAGGGATTTCACTAATTTTGAACTTTTTTTTTTTGCTAACCGGTAAAATTCATTACAATCTGATGGATTCGGTTACAAGCTGCGTCAATAGACTATACAAAAACTCTTTACCAAAAAAGAGGAAAAAAGAAAGAGGTTAGTTTTGGGTTGAGTGACAATGAATTAACCTAACCAGTGGCACATTAGAAAGATAAAATTACGTTTTTCACGGCGGCCATGATGGAGTTGATAACTTCCTTGTCAATGGCTCGAAACAGTTCGCTTGCTATGATGTGAGCTGCATTGTGGAGCTCTTCATTCCTTTGTCTCCAAATTCCACAAATCAGGGCTTGCATGACCAGCTTCCGCAGTGTCTTGGGGATGGTATTGCGAGCTTCAGCCCAGGTTATCATGTCCTTCCAGGCGGGAAAATAGAGAGGCTGAGATCTAAAATTGCAAGCAATCAAATCCCAAAGATATTTTGCAAATACACAATGGAGAAAGAGATGCTCTCTAGTCTCGGTGTGTAAATCATATAGACAGCAAAGCGAGGAGCATTAAACAACCCAAGAAGCTAATCTGGCTCGTGTTGGTAAACAATCTTGTTGGACTATCCAGAAGTGGGAGGCACATTTGGGAGTGGCTCCTTTAAACCAAACCGTTCTTGACCAGGGTTTGATGGAGGCCCTTCGGTGCAAAACGTGCCATGTTTTTCCTGCAAAAAACCATCACAAATCTCACCATCGGCACACCAAAGGGTTGTATGCTCTTGGTCAGGTTACAGCGGTAAAGTTATTGTGGAGAGGTACGTAAAAAGACTTGGGACCTGCTCAGAACAAGGCTGAGGAGACGCCAAATCAATCCACTTACAGTATCAGCAACTCTTGCATTAATATCCACTCTAAGTTGTGAAGCTCCAGAGGGACCAAATAAATCAATCAATAGCCCCAGCGGTGTCCAATTGTCCCACCAAAAACTTGCAGCTTCACCATTTCCTATCTCCATACGAAGAAATTGCCTCACCACTGGTCTTAGTTTGAGTAAGCTTCGCCAAGTCAAGGATTGTGCCGCTGAAGCCTTCATGCTCCAAAAAGAATTAGGCATTGGTACTAGGCAGCTCCACTTCAAGCTCAACCTCCAGACTCCAAATGCACAGCTTGAGTTCAACTTCACCACCAATGGGACATGATTATGGCTATGGAACCAAGAAAAACACCAATCAAATGAAATACATTCATACCTTGATGCTTGAGAAGAGCATTCAAGATTAACTAAAGAGTGTGTAGCTCGATTACACTCTTTTTCCCTTAAGTGAGTTTTATCCCATTGAGTTTTCTCCGTAAGGTGTTTAATGAGGTTTTTGGGCTATACTATTAAGAGGCACTTTTGGTTAATGAGTTTTAAGCCCATTAGAGGCCCAAAACATGGCTTAATACTCCAAAGGCCAATAAAGAAGTCAAAAGAAGAGTTTACTGCTCATTGAATTTTCGAGAGAGATTTGAATCCTTGTATTTTCTAGGTTGTCTTAGGAATGTCCACGCCTTCTCTTCTTCATTTTCCTTTTATATTCCTGTGGCCACCGTTGTAAGAGAACAACCAATCTTTTATGAAAAGCTTCTTTTATGCTTAGATTATGGATTTTATCGTTTTTTGATTATTGATCTTTTTTTACTTATCAAAAGATCTTTCCATAACCTTCTGTGGCGTCCATCATTCCACCATCTTTTGTTTGACTCGTCTGTCATTTTGAGCTCGAGAATATCCACTTATCATCTCATCTTTGAGTTTGTTAGTCGTCTCCAAAGCTTATCTACTCCAAATCCTCCAAGTGCCGAAATTGAGATTGATTCCTTTGTGGGATCGTATCAGGTGGTATCCGAGTCATTTGGAGGTTGAGTCGTTTCTATTTATCATCTCTTATTTTTTCTGCTTCTTCAATCTATTTTCTCATTCCTCACCATTATGTTCTAATAAAAGAAAATCATAAAAAAGTGTGTTAAATGTTAGTTATGATTCGAAAGCATCATCAATTTGCCTTATCACCACTTGACTTATTCATTTATGTTGCATCCATATCGTTTGTTTACACTTTTCACATCTGTTTTTGTGTCTTTTTGTATTTTATTGTATAAAAATGTGGTGTTTTGTGTTCATATAATTTTCTGGGTTTTAAACATTCATGTGACTGTTTGTTTCCATTAAATCTGTGTTTGTTGTTTAAAATCACTAAGTTATCACTCAGATTTGCTCATTTAATCATCAGAATCAGTTAGGATTGTTGGATCTCTGTGTTTGGCCTATAAGTTCATCATTTGAATGTTCATCTTCTTGGAAATTCGCATATTCATCTTTTAGAAGATCAGATTGGTTCAATGATATTGTAACTAAATTAATTTGAGTGTTTACTTGGTTTGATTACAAAACCTGATCGAGTACAACTTTCTTGTAGGTCGAGTGAGATTTGTCAAGAGCTGAAAATGTTTAATTTAATTCAGTTTTGATTGGTTTCTTATTGGTAATAAGCATTGCAAAATTTGGACTCTTTTCTTGGTTTATTTTGTTCTCAATTGCAAAATACCATGGAAGAGCAAGCATTATATTTGGATCAAAGCACACATGATGAGGAGGATTACTACATGGACGAGTTTATGACTAAAGTTGAAGAAGACTACGGGTCTAAAGCAAGCATATAAGAGATTAATCCAAAACCACCATATTATGATACTGATCAGTGAGACGACACAAGGAGTTCAACATGGAGAAAACTCTATCAAACTCCTTATACTTCTAACTCTGTGATTTAGGTTAATCCTTTTTGTCAAAATGTTCTTAAAATTCAATTATATGCATTCTCAGGAAGAAACAACTATCTAGAGTGGGAAGAAAACATGGATGATTGGTTTTACTACGACCATATCAAAGAGGTAAAAAGACTAGCTTATGCAATTGATCAACTCAGTGGAGAAGTTTATAAGTGGTGGATTCAAGAAAAGGATGAGCACAGAAGATACAAAGAGCCAACTATCACCACATGGAGCTGAAAGAGTTGTTAAGAAAGAGGTATGCACCTTGAAGATTGACTAATATTGATCGAGACAGAAAAAGGATTGATCGAGATAAAGAATGGGCTGATCGAGACAAAGAAAGAACTGATCGAGATAGAAAGAGGATTGATCGAGACAAAGAACAGGCTGATCGGGGCAGAACAAGGACTGATCATGACAGAGAAATAGCTGGTTAAAATATAGCTGATCATGTTCAAATAAAAGAAAGTTCTCATCAAAATAGAAATGTTGGTGATCAAAAGAGTAAGCAGAAAACTGTAAAACTTTAGAAGCATTCAAGGGAACAAAAGCTCAATGAAGAAATCAAAACGTGTAAGCAAGAAATGCTTGAGCTTTTGGAGGTATTCCAAAAACAGAAACGAGTCACTCCCCAATGTGTTGATACTAAAGCAAACAAGGAGCCCATAGTGCATACAGAATACATGGATGATAAGTCAACCTCTCAACCAAAAGAGGTCACTGAACCAGTAGTACTTCACATATAAAACCTTCAAACATCACTTGAATCAAGCTGTGAACCGAAGCACGGTAAGTTCTCTAACCTTTCAAAATACAACGGAGCCACTTGTTATACTTCTCATGAAAAAGGACATATTTCTATGACTTACCCTGGAAAAATTGATCTAAATATCACTTCAGTGAAATCTGAACCGAGCTTATCAAACTCAAATAATAAAGTAGTTAAAGAACACTCCAATTCTTGTGTCATGCATTTTTTCTTGTCAAGGGATGTTGATTCAGGACATACTTTGGAGCATGAGGATGACAAACCACAAAAGGAGAGGATCAAATTTCAGTGCCAACCACTTCATAGCTTCACTCGAGCTAGTAGAGATCGAGTAATGGGATCGAGTGTCACATTCTGCTGGTGATAAAATGGAACTCGAGCTTTACACACCAAGTCAAGGAATCAAGTTTGAGCAATCTGACCAACCTGAAGCTGAAATGATCTTAAGCCTCCTGTGTGGCACTCAAGTAAGTTTGACTTATGAGTCTATTCAGTATTTAAATAATATCATATTCACTTGTAGTTTCAAAAAATATGTTTTGAATGTTGAGATTTCTAGTATAATACACTTGATCTTGTCTTTAAGTGCTAAGGAAGATACATGTAGCATGACTGAGTGCAATAGCCTTGAAAGAGCCACAGCCATGAGGAGCTTAACAATGAATCAAGCAGAGCAACAAACCAGCTTTGTGCAAGAACCAATCCTTATGCTAATTTCTTGTGATTACCCAAAGCACTGTAAGGAAATTAATTTGATTGGGGATGAACCTAACTTGTTTGTGATTGTTTCTCCTGAAGATGAAAAATTTTTTGGGCTAGAAATTGTGAAGGAATTTTGTGTTTCAAGTTTTTTTTGATCAAATGGTTCCATCTTTTGAAACACTCACACTGAATTATTTTTTATGCAAATGAGATTTATGGTTGATGATTTGCGTGAATTTTGTTAGCAACATGTTTGAATTGTTGGAGACCGAAAAAAATTGTGGTTTGTTTAGAACTTGGCCTGAATTAGATTACTTGCTTAGGAATTGTTGATTGAACCTTGTAAACTAAGAAATCATGTGCTTGGACTTAACCATTCGAAAATGAAATTAGATGCCTTTGGCAATGAAAGCAAGCTGGATCATCTTAGGAGATTGTTTGTCTATTCAAAATGCACAATTGATGTTGTTTCTCTAATGTATGTGAAAACAAAAGAAAGACAGGTTAAGGATTCAAGGGCAAAGACATTTGAAGTTCTGAGCAATCAAGTTGATTATGAACCAAGGCAACCATTGAGTTATAACTTTAAGATTTGAAACTGGAAGTAACTAAGAAAAGAAACTCCAAATGGAGGTTTCAGAACTGGGTTTAAACACACAAGAAGAGAGGATGATCAACAGTTCAAGCCACCCGATCTAAGAAAAATTAGACACTTGAACTTTTGTCTTTTCTTTTTGATCAAAGAGAAGCCATTAGATGCAAAATACAATCCAAAACTAAGACTATGCGAGTTTGGAGGTAAGTATGTAATCTTATTTAAATTCATAAGTACTAACTTGTTTTATTTCTGTGCATGTAATTTGGATTTGAGGTCAAATCCTTTTCAAGTGGGAGGGGAATATGCGATACTAGGCAGCTCCACTTTAAGCTCGACCTCACGACTCCAAATGCACAGCTTGAGTTCAACTTCACCACCATTGGGACATGATTATGGCTATGGAATCAAGAAAAAGAGCAATCAAATGCAACACATTCATACCTTAATGCTTGAGATGATCATTTAAGAAGATTAACAAAGAGTGTGTAGCTCGATTGCATTTTTTTCCCTTAAGTGAGTTCTATCCTATTGGATTTTCTCCTTAAGGTTTTTAATGATGACTTTGGGCTACACTATTAAAGGGCTCTTTTGGTTAATGAGTTTTAAGCCCATTAGAGGTCCAAAACGTGACTTATTACTCCAAATGTCATTTAAAAAGTCAAAAGAAGAGTTTAATTGCATTTCCAATACAGATTTTAAGGTTGTCTTGGAAATGTCCAAACCTTCTTTTCTTCATTTTTCCTTTATATTTTTGTGGCCACCATTATAAGAGAACAACCAATCTTTTATAAAAAACCTCCTCTATGCTCAAATTATGGATCTTTAATCGTTTGTCAATTATTAATCTTTTTTGACTTATCAAAAGATTTTTCCACAACTTTTTGTGGTGTCCACAATTCTACCATCTCGTGTTTGAGTCATGTGTCGTCTACAGCTTGAAAATATCCACCTATCATCTTGTCTTTGAGTTTGTTTGTTGTCTTCAAATCGAGCTTATCTACTTCAGATCTTCCAAATACTGAAATTAAGATTGATTCCTTTGTGGGATCATATCAAAACTTAAGACGAAAAACAAAAATATAATGAGTATAATTATTGATGTGTGTTTTTCTTTACCGAATTTGAATTTATTTTTTTCAAAAAAATTATAACTTTAAAAATAATAATTATGTGAAGATGCATTTTCCTAAAAAGATGTTATCATAGGTCACTACTTATGAAAAGCAACAGAAAAAAAGAGAACGAGATTTAGTAGGGATCACAGCCTAAAATGCCACAACATGTTTGAAAATGGTATAAAATGCTACGAAAACCCAATCTCACATAGTTTATTGAATTATGAGTCACCAATATTTTACGTGACTGACATTTTAAAGTTTATATATGCCAAGAATTTCATTGTTGATAGACATCAAGTTTATAAGATAAAATTTAACAAACATATATAACCCCACATAAATGGCTAGATACACGAGTAAACATTATAAACTAATATTGATTATATTAGGAATCTATTACAAAACATGAGTATTTGACTTTGACATTTACAATGTCAGCATCTCGAAGCCCTCTTGCGCCTTATATGGCAAAAGCATAGGGGCATATTAGTGTAAAAAAGGGTGTTTGTATTGGACACATGATTCATTCGGATGCTATGCCAGAGTCATGCTGAGATGAAGCCAGGAAGCAAGAAGACTTGGGACAATATTGTAAGAAATTATATCCAAGACAATGTTCCAAGTAGGAATAACAAGCTGAAGTGGTGATCTTAACAATAATATTTTTCTCTTTCTCTTCTCCATCGACCTCTCCCTTGCAGATAGAAAAAGGCTCTCTGATCTACTCAGTCGGCGATCATAGCTTCACACCGCCACCAAATCTGGGACCGCATCTCCATGTGCTTCTTCTCTGTCTAGCCGCCTTGTCGATCTATTACAGTACGCGCCATGAATTTGCAACTTTGTTAAGGTGTTGTTGTAGCTTCCTTTGTTTCGATTAGCAGATGATTTGAAGCTTCCTAGATTAATGGATGAAGGTTTCCATTAGTTTATCTGGGTTTGTTGGTGGTCTGAGTTGCTATGTGTTAGGAGGAGCTGTTAAGGCCTTGTTTTTGATAATTGGTGCTTAGATCTAGTCGACCTCATGAGGAGCTTGATAGATTAGGCCTATGTACATTCTCTTCGATTCGTTTGGTTTCTCTTTAAGATAGTTCATGGTTTGTACTTTCTCTCGCGATCACTTGGCACATGTGGTGTAAGTGGCGGGCTTCTGCTATTAGTCCGTTGATGTCTCAGGTTCTTGCACCAGCTATGAACGCCTTTCTTTCCCTCTATCATCTTTAGTTCATCTCTACCTAATGTCAGCTTAACCTGCCTTCTCAGTCATTTATCATTCCATATTCAATGGACCGATTCAAGCTTTGTCATCTATCGCTTCATTTCAATGGACCGACTCAAATTTGCTTTCATGTTTTTTATTCCTTTTTTTTATGGAACCAAATTGTAAGATAAATTTTTTCTCTTTTCATTTTCAATAAAATATTTACCAACTTAGCAAAAAAAAACAGGCTGAAGTGGTATGCAGATGTTGATTTTTTCTATACTCTCATGAATTGGGACCAGAGTCATTGGGTTGCATTGGTGATCCATCTAAAAGATGAGGACATCGAGATATTCGACCCTAGTGTATCCCTCAACAATGCTAAAAGGATGACAACCTACATGAAGCATGTAAGTCGAGCCTTAATAACAGCGATTAAAGATATATGCACACATATTGCAAACTTCACTCCACACAAATATTTTGCATACATGAGGCCAGATGACTGATATACTTCATTTATACCGACTTATAACTTACTAATTCATATGTTTTCTTTAGTCTTTTTTTGTGTTTTTAGAGTCCTTTCAGGTACAAAATGAAAGGATACTTTGGATTCCACCTACTGAGCAAGATTGGAGCTTAAGTTTGGATTTTTCCTCTTCGAGATGAAGGATTGATCGATCAACATCATGATCGATCGATCACAACTTTAAAACGAGAAAACTACGCTCGATCCATTGATCGACTTCTCATACTCGACATGATCGACCTCATCCATTTATAACGTGCGCACGATCCATTGCACGACCGAGCATTCAGAGATCGATCGGGCTGTTTAAGAAGAAGCTATGCACGATCCTTCGCACGATTTGGAAGCTTCACGATCGAGTGAAGAAACATTGATCGATCGAGCAGCTGAAGGATCGATCGATCAAAGACCCTGCAAAGNTGAAGGATCGATCGATCAAAGACCCTGCAAAGCGAAAACCAGATTTCCTTATTTTTTGTACCAATTCTGTTTACTCTATATATTAGGTTAAAAACACGTTTTTAGGGATAGTTTTCAGTAGAGAAAAGTTACAGACACTTGTTGTAACCTAGAGGAGAAGAATTCAG
>OVBA01003691.1:0-26673 GCA_900406435.1 Lepidium aucheri | reverse complement strand
AATTTTTGTATATAAATTTTTTTTCATTTGTGTCATTTAAGTTTTTAAAATTATCTTCTTTTAAATTTTTAGACTCCTGTTCATTTAAGATTTTTACCTATTTTTCATAAATCTATAATGTTTAGTAAACATAAAATTAAACGGTTGATTTAAATATAGAAATATCCAATTAATTATATTTGATAGTTATAGCTTTNTATTATCAAAGAATACATTAAAAATTTAAAATATGTTTTAGTGTGTTTAGTTTTTGAATATTTAAGTATTCATATTAGTTATTAAATAAAGAAGAAATTTCACAAATGCCCTTTTTGATATGCCATTTTTCAAAACTTTCTGTTTTCTTTGGAAATTGGAAGAGATAAATAGGTATGAGAGGGCACTTTTTTAAAAAAGGCATATCAAAAAATGCATTTCTTAAAATTTCTCTTGAATAAATAAGAATATATTCTTATATTTATGGTATATTCGTTTGTATTTAATTTTTAAATATTTCAGAAATTAAAAAAATATACGATTGGATAGATATTAGAGATTTATAATTTCTGCAAACAATAACCTTTATATGGTAATTATATATTAAATGGTGAAAACGTTGGAAGATCTGGCCAAAGAAGATTAATTAAAAATTGCTTTATATAATAATCATATTTTAAAAATATAGTAATATACAATTTGACATATTAAACCAAATTATATAATTGTTATATATAATATTTAAGAAGTAAAAATATACTAAAGTAATATTTTTTTAAAAAAACTCTCAAATACTATGTAGTGTATACAAATATATATATATATATACTATTTTGATACTTAATATTTTATTAAAATATTAAATATGAGTAAGAGTATTACATAATGTTTTATATTATGTATATACAATTCAATTTTAAAAATAAAAACCATAAAACACGTTTTTTATATATTATAGAATATATTAAATTATATTTTATTGTATTTAATTAAGATATTCAAATATAGAAAATTCTATAGTTTGAATCTTGAATGAATATGTAAGAAATTTAGGGAATATTCAATGTAGGTGTACAATAGTAAGATATGATATAATTCATATAATAATTCCTTAGTATATTACTTAATTAACTTTTCCTTAATTTTAATATTTTACATAATTTATATATATATATATTATGATTTTTAACTATATATTCTTGTTATAAATTGTTTATATCAATGATAAGAATATCCGTTTTATGGTAAATTTAATTAGTTGTATATATTTTTATATTAAATTGTATATATGGAAAATTCTCAAAACATATATGTCATATATGTAGGAATTTTTAAATAGAGAACACTTATTTTATATTTTTATTGCATAGTAAAACGTGAAATATTTCAAAATGAAAATGAATAATTAAGAAATATTATGCTCGTTCAATTGACATATATGTAGAATTTTAAATAAATATGAAATATTAAAATTTAAAATACTTAAAATTAAAAAAGTGATAATTATATATAGTGTTTTGCATTGTACTTAAATAATCTATTTATTTTTCTAAATATAATATTATTCATATACAGTTAAATATAAATAGATTAAATAATATATAAATTATGAAAATATTCTATTTCCAAAACATTTAGCTATATTGTATAATTTTGATATATATTTTAATAACTTCCAATACGTGATTGTATATATATTTTCTATGAAAACAAAAATATTTTTAAAAATCTGAATTTGGTAAAATATATATGGTTAAGATTAAAATACATATTATATTATCATTTTATGATAAAAATTAAAGAATAATATATAAATTAACTCTTTTAAAATAAAAACAAAATAGTTAAAATAAACAAATAAAAACTCTTTTAAAATAGAAACAAAATATTTTTATAAATTACACTTAAAAGAATAAAATACAAAAATTATTTATAATTTTTATGTTACTTTGTTGAAGTTGTTGATCATATTATTTCTAGTGAAATTTATGAGCCTACAAAAATTATAAGATTACTATTTATACAAAAAATCAAATAATTAACAAAAAATGTGTTTACCTTTACACTTTCTAATGAAAGTTTGGAGTTGTGATGTTTGCTCGTATCAAAAAAAATTGAGATANAAAAAAGTTGAGATATTGAATAATAATGGTGAATGGTAATTAGTACGGCGTATAAATTTCAAATTTACAAAATAAAACAAATACATATAGATGAATATGCAAGTTACTTACATGGGTATTATGTTTTTTGTAGTATAAAAAAAGTCACATTGATTCTTCATGTTGTCTGGATGATTTCAGCCTGCAGTCACAAAATAATATCATCAAAAAATATAGAACGGAAAAATATGGTGAGAAATAGGTCGATTAGAGTTGCTTTTATAGGAAGAAAATTAGGGTTGTATCGTGTAGAATATGTAAATTTTAAAAATAATTAGTTAGCATATATTTAGCATTGATTCGAAATATTTAAAGCAATATTTTTCTATATTTACTTCAGACGATTCAATAATTATGAAAAATTTATATTTTGAATTCTTAGCAAATTAAAATAAGAATATTCGAATGAAAATACATAAGAGAAAAAATTAAGTTCCAAAAATTAAGTTCCAAAAATTAAGTTCCAAAAATTAGGATACTCTATGGTTAAGGAAAAAATTAGATTTTAAGAATATTTAAAATTAAATTTCGAAAATTAGGATATTATTAGGATATTCTTTGATTATTTAAGGAAAACAGATTTTAAGAATATTTAAAATTGAATTCCGAAAATTAGGATATAATTAGGATATTTTATGGTTATTTAAGAAAAAAATGATTTTAAAAATATCTAAAATTAAATTCTAAAAATTAGAATATAATTAGGATATTCTATGATTATTTAAAGAAAAAAAAATTATAATTGGTCATAAAGATAGAAATTTGTTAAAGATTTTCGAATAATAATATTAAATAATAAGATTTCGGATGAATTATGTATGAAATATAGGACAGATTCACGATTAGTGCATGGTAATTATATATGGTATGATGTAAAGGATTACAATTAAGGTTATTACATCAATAACCTTTCCAAAAAATTCGAACTATATTATTTAAATAAAATTTCTAATGGCATTATAAGTAAATAAGGTTGAGTCAACGAATAAAGTTTCAAAATGTTTTCTTTTTATTATATAGTACATATGTATTGATACACATTTTTTTATATCTAGTAGTTGGTCAAAATAAAAAAAAATCATATGACTTTAAGAAAGACAATACTGTTAAAAAAGACGATATTGTTGGATATCTATTTGTATCATTTTCTTCTTTTTTTATCGTAATTTTTTCTCGTCCTTTTATTCTTTTTATTTAATAGATTGTTAAATGAGATTTCGTGTATTATGCCCATCGTGAATCATAAATTGTTAAGGCAAGATATTTAAGGCAAGATATTTCAGGGACTCATGTCCATTGCAACCAAGGATAGCTTACTCACCTTCTTATGGCTGGAAGAGCATAACTTCAGCTAGAGCTCTACTAATGAAAGGGCTGATCAAACAAGTCGGTAATGGAGATTCTATAAGGGTTTGGACAGATCCCTGGATACCAGATAGTAATCCATGACCAGCCTACCAAACTGGGGAGAATATATACCCTGATTTAAGAGTCTCACAGTTTATTGACCAAAGGTCACGCCTTTGGAAAAAAACTTTGGTAAGACAATTTTTTACCCCTCAAGATGCGACAATTATTTTAGGAATGCATATTCTAAGATTTCCAAGTTCGGATAGAATAGGATGGCATTATGCAAAATCAGGCAACTATACAGTCAGGTTTGGATATTGGGTGGAGAGTCACTTGGGTTTATCCTCACCAGTGGTCTATGGCCCTAATGTACATGAAATACAAAATCAAGTTTGGAAAATAAAGGCCCCACAAAAACTAAAAAATTTTATGTGGCAAGCAATTACGGGACAAATAGCAGTCAAATCAGAGTTGGTGAGAAGAGGTATATCAAGTGATGAAGTGTGTGATAGTTGTGGGGCGGACCAGGACACGATAAATCATGTCCTTTTCGAATGTCCGATGGCAATACAGTCTTGGGCCCTGTCGACAATACTAGCAGGATTAAGTTTCCCGGGACAGTCGTTATTCTCCAATATGGACCATTTATTATGGCGATTTCCCAACCAAGGAGAATTACTAAATTATCCCTGGGTACTATGGTTTCTATGGAAAGCGAGAAATGAAAGGGCTTTCTCTAATAAGATCAAAAACCCTCAGGACCTTATTTTGGAAGCAGAAGCGGAAGCACTTGCTTGGCATCAGGCTCAAAAAACTTGTATGAGAGTGGAGAAAAATATTTCGGCGATTACGAATGAACATTTTGAATCTATTTCAAGACCTCTTACAGTTAATCCAGCGTTTACAGGTTACAGGTGCATGGTGGATGCTTCTTGGAAAGATTCAGATCTCGTTTCAGGAATAGGGTGGTATGGTTTCCCCTTCGAGTGTGGTGGTGTGAACATGGGCGCGCAATGTATAAGACGAAGCCTCTCCCCCTTCACGCGGAGTTTGAAGCCTTACTTTGGGCAATGTCCTGCTTGATTGCACTTCACATAGATGAAGTGTGTTTCTTGGTGGACTGCTCAGAACTAAGCAAAATGGTGGAAGAACCGGAGGCATGGCCAGCTTTTAGTCCTTATTTGGAGGACTTTGCGAGACTCAGAGACTCCTTCCGAATTTGTTCCATAGCTCTGATCCCACGTTCTCTTAACCACAAAGCAGATTCCTTGGCTAGATTTATTCGAAGTTTAGAGAGGGATTCTGTGTTTGTAAATGATGTACCTTTACATTGGTTCGAGGCTTAAGTTGAATGAAAGTTAAGTTGACAAAAAAAAAAGTAACATACATTTATGAAAATTAAGAAAGTAACAGTGGGCCAGTGTATGGATTTTACAAAACTATCCCTAACAAAATAAATATGCTCGTTTACAAATGATGACCCACCACAAAACTATGGCCCACATGATAAGCAAAATCTTCAATTTTTTTTTGAAGTTGATTTTATTTCTCTCTCTTGTGATTCTAAAATTGTCTCTCTCTCTTATCCTCTTCTCCACCGTCACCATTGTTAACCTACGCTTAATTTCTCTTTGCTTTCATCTCCCATCGTTTCTTCTCGAGACTTCAGCATCGTGTGTTTCATAGAACCAGTACGGACTATTAATCTCCAACCCCTAGATCGGCGGAGGTATGTTTACCCTCTCAGTTGATGGCGGCGGTTTGCACTTTTGGGTTAGAATTCTTTTGTCTACTCCTATTAGCGATTTCCGCATTTGTATGTTGTTACTATTACTTGGTTCTTAAATTTTTTGAGATGGGAGCTTTGGTTGATTGGTTTTGTATTTTCTTTTCCCAAATTCCTGGCTCTTTGTGTCACCGTCGGTGTTGGGTATGTGGTATAGTGTTTTTAGGTCCTGTCAGATATGCAGGGAGTACGGCGTGGAAACCCCAAATCGGACTGTGTAACATTCTGATTTTGTAAGTAATATTTTTGTTATATCTGAGCCTCGAAGTTTTGCAAATTATTCTAGATCTGCTTGGAGCCTTCTTGATTATTATTATTGTGTTGACTTTTGTTTAGTTAAGCACCATTTTTGATGTTTTCTCATAAATGTTATCAAACTTACGTAAAGAACCCACCTCTACAGTTTGTCAACTTGTTAGATGTCTTTTTATCTACAAAAATCATTGCTTGAGTACCTGGAGTGGAAGGTAATGTTTAAAGTTATATGCAAAATATTCTTATTCTCGTAAAATAATTAAGCTACAGTGAAGTATATTGTTAACTTTTACGATCTGATTTAAAGGTTAACATTTAGGCAATCATATAACTGGAATATGATGTCCCCAAAGAAGAAAACCTGATGTGGTCATATGAATAAACCGACAAGAAGGTCGCTCACTTACTGCAGATGATTCTGGAAGGTGCAAAGAGATGGACAAGCTTGAGTACCACTGCAAGAGATTGTTCTCTATGTTTGTGCAAAACAACATGTGATCATCCACTGTTATGCTTATTTATATGTCATGTACAGTGTAAGCATGTTTTATTTTGTAAATTCTTGTCCTTTTTATCCAGACATATTATTCACATAGTTTTATAGCTAACATATACGTTTCTAGCTAAAATATATAGTTGCTGCACAACAACTAATATGGACTTTGTATATTTTTCGGATTGCAAAAAATGTTTAAAGTATACGTTTGCAGCTAAAATATACATGGACTTTGCATATTTTACATAACATTTAGGTTCACAGCTAAATATATGTTTGCAGTTTACAGATACGTTTGCAATTAACAAATAATTTACCACAAACTTTGTATATTTTTTTTATTACTACACTTACTGATAACTCATAAAAGAATTCTTAACTCGAGATGGTTAACAATATATTTAACCATAACTTATTTATTTTATAGGAACAATATTGTTTTTCATATAACTTTAAACATTGCCTTGCATTCAGGAATATATACAAAAGTCCATGTTAAATTATTTGTTAGCTGCAAATGAATATGGTAGATGGAAACGTATATGTTAGCTACAAAATTATGTGAAAAAGATGACTGGATAAAGGAGGAAAAGAGTTTACAAAATGAAACACGCTTACACAGTACATGAGATATAAATAAGTATAACAGTGGATGGTCATACGTTGTTTTGCATAAACACAGAGAACAATATCTTGCAGTGGTACTCAAGCTTGTTCATCTCTTCACATCTTCCTGAATCATCTACAGCATGTGACTGACCTTCTTGTCGGTTTTTTCATCGGACCACATTATGGCTTCTTCTTTGGGACAACATATTTTAATGATATAATGGACTAGATGCTAACCTTTTAATTAGATCGTAATAGTTAATAATATGTTTGACTGCGACTTAACTATTTTACAGGAACAAGAATATTTTGAATATAATTTTAAACAATGTCTTGCACTCCAGGTCAATTTTCTGGACGTTTGACAAAATATTTAAATAATAACAAGATTTTTAGCTGCAATAATGCAATGATTTTTGCGGATAGAAAGGCATCAAACAAGTAGGCATATTGCAAGGTTGGACGTTTTATGCAAGTTTGACAATATTTGTGAAAACAATATCAACTGGCTGCATAAAAATGCTAATACAAATCTAAGTATACACAAACCAAAACAGTAGACATACAGTTATCCAGTCTGGAAGTAAGCACAAATCATTAGAATTTATGTTGTAAAACAGAGCAAACACTATTTATGCGAGTTACACAGTTCAAATGATACCAAAACTTCAAAACTATGTTCCAAAATCACACTCAGTTTTGCAAAACACACACCTTCATATGCAGAAAGTGATCAGTTAAAGATCAGTCAAAACACACACCTCATTCTCACTTAAACGCTGGAAAAAACAAGCAAATCAGTCAAAATCATCACAAATTTTTGTATCTCAACTTTTTAAGCCATAAAGCTCCAATAGATTTTGGAAAAATCAAGACCAAAAATATAAATTGAAAAAGCGATCAACAAAATTAATCGAATCAGACCATAAACCTCATGTTAGTAAGGCTGTTGACGGTAGATGGACGAAGAAGAAGGAAGAGAGAGAATAACTAAGTTTTTTTCTTTTTTATGAAACAGATATTTTCAGTTCCAAATATGAGCAATACCATGCAAGTGGCCTTTAGTCAAGTGGCTGGTGGTAATTCTACTAAAGACAGGCGCACATGCACAACCAGAGATTGAGTCCTATCGCTTATGAGATTTATGTAGGAATTTGGCTAATGGACCGGTCATTGTGGCCTAATATTAATATTGGCATTGACAAAAAAATATGAGCAATACGAGGTGCAGAGTTTTAACTAATATATAGTTACCATCTTTATAATATTCTAGGGTCATAATGGTCATAATTTTATGTATAGTACTCTATAACTTTTCATGTTAGTTATTACAATTTATTTAACTATAATAATATTTTGAGGTCTAAATTGTCGCAATACTTATTCAAAGTACAAAATATCAACTGATTAATTAAGTGTAAATGATATAGATAAATGGGAAAACTATCAATTAACAAAAAACTTACAAAATCCAGCTGATTTAACAACACAATTAAACAGTAATGCAATGATTTTTACGGATAGAAAGATATCGAACAAGTCGGCATATTGCAGGGTTGGACGTTTTATGCAAGTTGACAACATTTGTGAAAATAACATCAACTGGCTGCCTAAAAATGGTAATAAAAATCTAAGTATACACAAACCAAAACAGTAGACATACAGTTATCCAGTCAGGAAGAAGCACAAATCTTTAGAATTTATATTGTAAAACAGAATCAAACACTGGTTATGTGAGTTACATAGTTCGAATCATAACAAAACTTCAAAAATTATGTTCTAAATAACACTCAGTTTTGCAAAACACACACCTACACTGCAAAAAGTGATTTAGGGTTTCCGCACCACATATTAACAAGACTCAACATGCCTAAACACACAACAATCATACCCAAAGACCCATAAAACCACTCACACACGGGAATGTAAAACACAAGTAAAAGTTTTACGGTTATTATGTATATAAGTATGCAAAACAAATATATATCTGGTAACTAATTTATTTGAAATCGACTGATTCGTTTGCATATATAATTAAAACAAGTTGAAGACCTTGGTGCTTAAACTCACCAACGAAGAACACTAAAACCCATACCACGCCCAAAAATCAAACGAAATCAAATTCTAAAACTCACCAACGAAGAATACAAAAACTCACACCAAAAGATAATCAGAGCTAGATACAACGTTTTAGAAAGGTTATCAATTTAAACTCTAGAATATGAAACATCAGCCCAAATCACAAATACAAAAGTATGCAAATCAATTTGTATCTGGTAACTAATTTATTTGAATTAAACTGATTCGTTTGCATATATCATTAAAAAACAAGTTGAAGAACTTGATGATTAAACTCACCAACGAAGAACACCAAAACCCATACCAGACCCACAAATCAAACAAAATCAGATTTTAAAACTCACCAATGAATAATACTAAAACCCATACCAATGAATAATGAGAGTTATACCAATGAACAAGCCAGACCAAGGTATGTGCCTTCTATGATTGTTCATAAAAATCTTAGAAAATAAAAAAAATAGCATACCTTCATCGACATAGGGTTTGGACTGTCATGCTTGTTATGGCGGCGATTAGTAAGTAACGAGTTGATGACTTCACTCTTCTCATTCTCACCTAAACGCTGGAAAAAACAAGCAAATTAGTCAAAATCATCACAAAATTTTTAAGCCATAACGCTCCAATACATTTTGGAAAAATCAAGACCAAAAATATAAATCAAAAAAGTGATCAACAAAATAATTGAATCGGAACACAAACATCATGTTAGTAAGGCCGTTGACAGCGAATGGGCGAAGAAGAAGGAAGAGAGTAACTAAGTTTTTTCTTTTTAATGAAAGAGATATTTTTAGTTCCAAATATGAGCAATACGTGGTGCAGATTTTTAACTAATATATAGTCACCATCTTTATAATATTTTAGGGTCATAATGATCATAATTTTATGTATAGTACTTTATAATTTTAGATAGGTCGGAGAACTAATTTCAATAACTTTTCATGTTAGCTATTGTAATTTCTCTAACTATAACAGTATTTTGAGGTCTAAATTGTCGCAATAATTATTCGAAGTACAAAATATCAACTGATTAAATAAGTGGAAATGATATAGACAAATGAGAAAACTGTCAATTAAGCAACGAACTTACAAAATCCGAGTGATTTAACTATACACGCCGGACCTGGTCAATTAACCTATTAATTTATTGTTGACTTCAAAAAGATATTAAAGTTTGGGTTGACTCGGCCAATTGAACATTTCAAAAATCCCAAGTTCATAATTTTTTGAATTGAAAGCCAAATCGATTTTTGAAAGTTTGATTAAGTTCTTATCTTAACTTTAATAAACCCCTAAGCTTAATTCTCTCTATTCTTTCAAAATGAGCTCAAATTTGTGTTTATTTAACACATATATCCATATGTTTGAAGCTCAAATTTAAGCTCATTCTTGAGAGAAAAGAGAAAATTAAGCTTAGAGGTTCTTTTAAATGAAGATAAGAACTGAATCGAACTTTCAAAAATCAATTTTGCTTTTGAATTTACAGAATTTTTAAATTTGAGATTTTCGAAATGTTCAGTTGGCCGAGTCAACATAAACTTTAATGCTTTTTAAAGTCAATATTAAATTTGTAGTTTAATTAAACAAGTCCTAAATGTATAGTTAAATCAGCTAAATTTTGTAAGTTCGCTATTTTTTTTGTCAACCTTACTCATTATTTTACTAGTGGGATCGACAAAGCCCCGATCCATAGCCAAATTGCTCCCACTGGAGCTGGTGGGATTTGAACCCCCCACCTTGTGCCTAGCTAGATCAGAAGCAAGCCAACTGGTTTACCTGATTCTTGGCAATTTTGCTATTTAAAACGAACGAATCTATTTTTTTTTAGAAAAAATATATTAGTTTTTTCATTCCTTTAATAAATTACATTAGGGTAGACATATTAAATTAATAAAATCATTCAAGTGATTTCTAATAGTACAATTTAATTCTTTTATTAACAGCAATTTTATGAGCTTTTTAAAAATATTAAACTTTTTTAATTGGTTTACATTAAATGCTGACCCAACAATTGGTTTACTAAAGCCCAATTAATTTTCATCAGGGAAAAATAATAGTGATGCATTTTCTGAAAAGTTAAACTGTTTATCTTATAGGGTGGACTCTTTTTTCCCCTTCTATTTATTTTTTTCATTGGAAAAACCTATACTTTTCAGCAAATAATTTTGGACCTTAAATTTTTAAAAAATTCGTATTAATACATCAACTTTTCAAATTAGTCATATTACTATGCTTGTAGTTGAATTATAAAATTTGTTTGTTGTGTTTTTTTGCGTTTTGATGTTTTGCTTTTTGCATCAAAAATGATGTCGTTTTAAGAAATAATATTTTTTGACAATTTTGCATAACTGAGAACCAAATTCATGACCTTGACAACAATTACAACACCTCAACCATTGTGCCAAAGTGTGTATCATTGTTCTGAATTACAAAATATTGTATCAAGACAATTTTGATCTCGGTTTTTAGTTATTTTTTGGATTGTAAAATTTATTTCCGAATAAACCAAAACATATTTTGGTTCGATTTAGTTTTAAAACTATTTTTTAGTTGTTGTTTTGGTTTGGTATTTCAGAAATGATTTTTACAAAGCGAAGAATAATAATAAACCGAGATTGAATTCAAAACCAAACCAAACCAAACCATATATGTATCGGTTTATTTCGGAAATATTTTTACAAACCAAAAAAATAACCAACACCATGATTGATTAAAACACCAAACCAAATCAAAATATGTTCTGGTTTATTTCGGAAATAATTTTTACAAACCAAAAAAACCAAAATTGATTTCAAAACCAAATCAAACCAAAATATGTTTCGCTTTATTTGGGAAATAATTTTTAAAAATCAAGAATAACCAAAAACCATGATTGATTTCAAAACCAAACAGAACCAAAATATGTTTCGGTTTATTTTATAAATGATTTTTACAAACCAATAACCGAGATTGATTTCAAAACCAAATCGAACCAAAATATGTTTCGGTTTATTTTAGAAAATATTTTTACAAACCAAAAACCGAGATTGAATTCAAAACCATGTTTTGGTTTTTTTGGAAATAACTTTAACAAACTAAAAAATAACAAAAAACCAAGATTGATTTCAATAAAAGATAATTTATAGAATGTTTCGTAATGATAAACAATGAAAGACACTCCGACACAATGGTTGAGGTGTTGTAATTGTTGTCAAAATGAGTTATGTAAAAATTTTAAATTTTATTATTTCTCAAAACGATGTCGTTTTGACTCAAAATGCAAAAAGCAAAATGCCAAAACGCATAAAAAACACAATAGCACGGTTTTTAAAATTCAATTACATGCGTTGTAATATGACTAATTTGAAAAATTGATGTATTAATATGAACTTTAAAAAAATTTAAGGCACAAAATAATTAGCCGAAAAATATAGATTTTTTCGGTGAAAAATAAATAAGTAAAAGGGGTAAAAGCAGTCAACCCTATCTTATACGTGCTTAAGTTTCTATATCTTCCGTCTTTTTTATACCTCAAGATACAATTTCAAAGCAATTCATTTTTCCCTATACTTATTTTAGTTATTACGCTTAATGGTTCTTAAAAATAAATGGGATCGAGACATTGTTTTCAAAATAAATCTTTACCAAAATTAAAATCACCTCAAAAACGAAAAAAAAAGTTGAAGAATATGGCGACGGTGATAGCTAGGGATTCAGAGACCATTTACGAAGATGCTACAATGGAAGACCTGATCGATAAAGGATTGCCACCAGGGGACCCTCCTGGTCAAACTTTATCATGGGCGATGAAGGTTAAGGGCCAAAACGCAGGAGGGAGGCTGAACCCGGAAGAAGAAGTTCCCGAAATTTTTTTTGAAACTAGGGTTTCACTTTAATTACCTGATGGTGAAGATGGAGAGCCGTGTATCACTGTTGATGAAGAAGTAGTGGATGCCCTCAAGGGGCTGTGGAAAAATTGCTTGATTCTGAAGGTACCTGGCAAGGGTTTCTCGATTACGACTATGGAACATAAACTACGAGAACTATGGAGACCGAATGGGGCGATGTATGTGATTGATTTGCCGAGACAATTCTTCCTAGTTCGTTTTGAGGTGGTAGAGGAATATACGGCGGCTTCGACAGGAGGACCGTGGAAGGTTTTTGGGAATTACTTGTTAGTGAAGTCTTGGTATGCGGATTTCAATCCTTTACACAACGACATTGTTACTACTCCGGCTTGGGTGCGTTTATCAAACATTCCGGTCTATCTTTATCATAAAACAGTTTTGGAGAAGAATTGCTCAAGGTTTAGGTACTCCGATTAAAGTGGATATGAACACTTTGAATTTTGAGAGAGGGAGATTTACAAGAGTTTGTGTGGAAGTGAATCTCCATAAGCCTCTCAAAGGATCAGTGAAGATTAATGGTGAATGTTTTTTTGTCTTCTATGAGGGTCTGAATAACATATGCTCGAGATGTGGGGTTTACGGACATTCCGTTGGCTAGTGTAACCAGCTCCCCAAAACTTCTAATGATGAGAGTGTTGGATTGGGTACGAACGCTTCGAATGTTAACCTACCGCCTATTACTGCAGATGTCACGTCTCCTGCAACTTCTCCTTCTTCAGATGATGGCTTTATAGAGGTTAGAAGGGGGTCTCGTAAAACTTCTAAACCAACTAACAATGGACAGAACAGCTTGGTACTTCAGTCTACTAATACGAACTGTGATACTACGATTGAGAAAGCTTTTCAGAATGTAAATCTGTCCAATCATTTTACTAATCTTGAGAAAGAAAATACTGATCCTGCTGCAACTACATTTGTTATGTCTTCACCTGGAGGGAATATGCCTAAAGCAACTAAACAATTAACACATAATCCTTCTATTACTGTGTCTCGTGAGTCCGTGGATGGAGAGAAACAGTTTTCTTTTGGCAAGAATGAATCTAATGAGAAGTTGGGGGTTAAGACAAGGGCTATTAGCTCACTTCAGAGGCTAGTTTCTCGATCAGCTATAACTAAACTAAGATATAAGGTCCAAAAACCTGCAAGAGGTCTTGTGTTTGGTCCAGTCTCAAATGAATTAAATTTTTCTCAGGCTGGTAAAAGGCTTTGTAAGGATAGTCAAGCCGTGGTTTGTGAAACACCTACGTTGAATGCATCAACTTCCGTGACTACTTCTCAGTTACTCTCAGCTACAAATTCTGATCCTATACAAAGTACTTCTTTGCCCGAGTATGCCTTTGTCTTCAGAAGTTGTAGTGGGTGCAATACAATCTAAAGATATGAAGCTTGGTGATATTCGATCACCTCTTGCATAACGGAACTCCCCGGTAGTCCTCATGATCCATATTATATCTTTTATGATGAATTGTCTTTTCTGGAACTGCCGGGGGGTCAATAAACCCTCTTTTTGTCGCTCAATCCGTTACTTGTTGAAGAAGAATAAGGTGGATTTGCTTTCTTTGTTTGAGACTCACGCAAAAGGAGAAAAAGCTTTATCTATATGCCGCAATTTGGGCTTCGGCAGTACTTTTCAAGTTGATGCCGCAGGTCAGAGTGGTGATATCTTGATTCTTTGGAGATCAGATTTTGGGAATGTTACAGTCATTAGCTCATCAGATCAATACGTTCATCTTTGGGTGGAAAAAGATTCTGAGATTTTACATGTAGTGTCCGTTTATGCGGCTCCTTCTCCCTCACGTCGCAATAGTCTTTGGGATGTTCTGGCTGCGGTGATCACACCGCTATCTGAACCAGTTATAGTCGGTGGAGACTTCAATACAATAGTTCGTCTAGATGAGCGCACGGGTGGAATTGGAACGCTCTCATCAGACTCGTTACTATTTGGGGAATGGATTGGTAATCTTTCCCTCATTGACATGGGTTTTCGTGGTAACAGTTTCACGTGGAGAAGAGGTCGTGACTCTAATCTTCTGATTGCAAAAAGACTTGACCGGATCCTTTGTTCAGCTCATGCTAGACTAAAATGGCCGGATGCTTTGGTGACTCACCTCCCCTTCTTATCTTCTGATCATGTTCTGCTCTTGCTCCAACTCTGCCCAAAGGTGTATCGGAACCCTCGCCTCATCCTTTTAGATTCGAAGCAGCATGGTTAACTCACCGTACCTTTAAAGAGTTGCTAAATTTGTCTTGGAATCCGTCTATATCTACAAGTACCGCTTTACGTAGACTGGAAGTTTCTCTAAGAAAATGGAATAAAGAAGTATTTGGTAATATTCATCATCGGAAGGAATGAATTTTCGAGGAGCTTAAACTGGTGCAAGATAAAATTGTCTCTTCTCCCACGGACTCACTACTCTTAAGGGAATCGGTCTTGCTAAAAGAGTTAGATGTAATTCTTGAACAGGAAGAAGTCTTTTGGCACCAAAAATTATGGGAAAAGTGGATCACTAATGGTGATCGTAACACAAAATACTTTCACACTTTGACCATAGTCCGTAGACGTCGCAACCGTATTGATTTATTACAAGATGAGTGTGGTGTTTGGCTGTCGGATCCGCAACTTTTGGAGACTCATGCAATTCAGTTTTTTAAACAACTATACTCTCTTGCTGATTCGGAAGTCGGTGTAGAGAACTTACAAACGATGGGCTTCCCGCAACTTTCTGATGTGGATATCAGAGCTTTAGCTCCTAAGTTTACATCAGCGGAAATTGAGAAGTCAATAAGGAGTATGAATGGCCTCAAGGCTCCTGGTATTGATGGTTACCAGCCAGTGTTTTTTCAACAATGTTGGGATTCGGTAGGGCCCTCGGTGATACGTTATGCACTTGATTTCTTCAGTTCAGGGATTCTTCCATGAGGAGCAAATGATGTGATGATTGTGTTACTACCAAAGGTCTCAACGCCTAAGAATATCAAACAATTTCAACCCATTAGTTTGTGCAACGTTTTATTCAAAACTATCACCAAAGCCATGGTCTTACGTTTGAAACCGATAATGTTGAGAATTATTGGTCCGACGCAAACAAGTTTTTTGCCCGGAAAACTGAGTATTGATAACATTGTAGTAGTGCAGGAGGTTGTTCACTCTATGAGAGCAAAAAAAGGCCAAAAAGGGTGGATGCTACTTAAATTGGATCTTGAGAAAGCCTATGATCAAATTAGATGGGATTTCCTGGAGGACACTTTAAGAGATGCGGGTCTTCCAAACAAGTGGGTTACTTGGATTATGCAATGTGTTATAGACCCTTCGATGACTTTGCTTTGGAATGGGGAGAAAACTGAGAGTTTCCCTATCTCAAGAGGTCTCCGTCAAGGCGACCCTCTTTCTCCTTGTTTGTTTTTTGTATAGAACGACTATCTCATCTTATTGAGTTTGCGGTTGCGGAACATAAGTGGAGGCCTATTTTCTTATCACGTGGAGGTCCAAGACTCTCTCACATTTGTTTCACGGATGATATTATACTCTTTTTCGAAGCCTCCGTAGCTCAAATATGAATCATTCGTGGGGTAATTGACAGGTTTCGTTCAGCCTCGAGACAAAGAGTAAGTGTGGATAAATCTAAACTCTTCTTCTCAGCCAACGTGGGTCTCTTCAAGAATTGCTGGCTGGAAAAGCAAGTTTCTTAGTTTCGCCGGAAGGATTACTTTGGCCAAGTCGGTAATCTCCTCCATCCCTGTCCATGCCATGAGTGTTATTGTTCTTCCAAAATCGACGCTCAACCAACTTGATCGCATAACTAGATCTTTTGTGTGGGGCAGCTTTGATGGTCCCCGTAAACAATATTTACTTGCATGGGACCTTATATGTTGTCCGAAAGATAGAAGTGGTATTGGTATTCGAAAATCCTTTGAAATGAACTTGGCTTTAATCACAAAAATGGGTTGGCGTTTAATTCATGATGATGTGGGTTTATGGGCGGAGATACTACGTAGCAAGTGAATCTCCCAACTTGTTTTGATCACTATGTTTTGCTGTGTCATATCCCGGAGTCAATATGCAACGTTTCTATAATTCTCTATGGAACGTAAATGCACCTGAATGAATTCGAACTTTCTTGTGGTTAGTTTCGCATCAGGTGATTATGACAAACATGGAGCGAGCTCGTCGTCACTTGTCTGATAATGGAACCTGTCCGGTGTGTTGTAGTGACAATGAATCGATACTACATGTTCTACGTGACTGTGACTCAATCAAAGGTATTTGGTCACGAATTCTTCCTCTCTCTCTCCGCAATGTTTTCTTTAAACAAACCCTTTTCGAATGGTTGTTCTACAATCTTCAAAGTTCTATAGTCAATGCTCAATGGTGTACGATGTTTGCTACTACTTTATGGTGGGCTTGGAAATTGCGATGTGGTTATGTGTTTGATACACAAATGAAGTGTCGAGATCGTACACAATTCATCCGTGATAAAAGTCGAGAGTATTATGAAGCTTTTCATGTAGTTTCGGGGATGAAACTCACGTCACGAGAGTGGAGAAGATGATTAAGTGGAACCCACCTGATTCGGGCTGGATTAAGGTTAATACAGATGGTGTTTCTCGTGGTAATCCAGGTTTGGCATCAGCTGGGGGAGTCATCCGGGATCCAGAGGGTCGATGGATTCAGGGTTTTGCACTTAATATTGGTGTTTGTTCTGCGCCTTTGGCAGAACTATGGGGTGTGTATTATGGCTTATACCTTGCATGGGAGCTGAAAGTTACACAGGTTATGGTGGAGATCGATTCAGAATTAGTGGTGGGTTTTCTTAAGAAAGGGATAGGTGACTCTCATCTTTTATCTTTCCTAGTACATTTGTGCTATGCCATTCTCGTGAAGGACTGGTCAGTCCGTATCGTTCATGTGTATAGGGAAGCAAACTATCTGGCAGATAGTTTAGCCAACTATGCCATCTCTCTTCCTTTAGGTTTTCATTCTTTTTCATCAGTTCCTCTTGAGATACAATCTGTTTTTTCTGCAGATAATTTGGGTTATTGTAGTTCACGATTGACTTTGTTATAATTTTTAATTTATGAATAAGCCTTTGGGGATGGCTTTCTCCCCTTTCTCCGACCAAAAAAAAAATCAGAATCACCTCAACCCACTCAGCGTCTCCAATACGCGTTTGCTGTTTCAATGGCCACATACGAAAGTTCCGACAAGCTCTACATCGTTGAAAATCCAGAGTCCACTATGATTATCTACTCCTCTCCGCCTCAGCTACCATATCAGCTACCAGTCGATTTTTCCCAGAATTTCATGTCGCCTACTTACTCTCCTGTTATGTCTATACATATTGCTGATCATTTGTCGTTGTCGGATGTTGTGGAGTTGTCAGATGAGGACGAGAAACCAGTCGTCACTGTTCCAAGAGTTTCAATCACAATCGCATCACGACTAAAGCCCCATAAGCGTATCTTTGAGACGCCAATGGATGTATCTCACATTTTGAAGACTCCAAAAAACATGCATGCATCATCTTTCTCTCAAGTGACTTATAATGCTTCAATATTCTGTTCTGCGAAGATTTCTCTTGGTATCAGGTAATTCTTACTAAGACCCTAATAGAAGAGAAAAATAGCAATTCCACTCGGAGTACTACGATTCAGAGTTGGATTGAGGAATCTGGTTTGATATCTACTGTGAATCTCCCAACTCGTTTTGATCACTCTGTTTTGCTTGAATTTTGGGCTAACTTTCCTTTGGGAAAGGTTAAGAACTCTTTTGTTAATGTTTTCGTTAGAGGACACACTTATTGACACAACCCTAGGGAGGATAAGGATTGCATGGAACCACACTCGAGCCGTAAAGATGAAGAAACCGAGTGACTTGTCACACATAGTAGCGATCAAGGGATAATCATTCGCTTAGAAGTTGAAGAGGCGCGATCCTTGATGCATCAAAATGATTTCTCGGTGGAGTGATGAATTCATGGAGGGAAACAAAGGCGATGTTTGATTTGATGGAACCAAGAGATGATCGGCATGATGGAAAGGATGCAGCAGAATGGTTTGGAGAAAAAGGGTCACAAGTGGAAAACGATTTGAAAGTTGAATCGAACTGAAAACCCAAGATATATGGGAAAGGTCTTAGTCTTCAAACCTCACTAATAATCTGGATATTACACACCAAAGAACTAGCAAGCTAGATAATTTCGCCTCAATGATTCGGTGAAAGTTCCTTAGATTAAAATGTTCGATGAAGAATACAAATTAGGGTTCTATAGTATTTGTAGCCATTGAAATGGACTTAACATAAAAAGGCCGTAACATGATTGGCCAACAAATACAAAACATTTTAAAAGCCCATTTCTTAACTTAGTCGTTTTTGGCTCTTCTATTCACTGGTTCACTAGCATGTTGTTAACGGGGCAATGGTGTTGAGTGAGTGTTAACAAGCCTCGTTAAGAACTTTGTGTTAGAAAATCCAATGAGAAAAAACTAGCAACAAGGAAAAGAGTGCAAGAATACACATCTCCCATTGACAACCCTTAGTCGGTTTGAATCACAACCAATATGGTCGGATTAGTCATAAGACTAAGGTTGCTTTCGGATTGTATTAGAATTGTACCAACAGCCTGTTCAATTAACTTAGCTTTAACTCGAGTAATAGGTCCAATAGGCAGCTCCAATGCGTGTTGTACTTTCTCTGGTTCAAGCTCCATGAGGTCTTCTTGTTCCACTTCTTGTTCTGGTTCTTGTTGTTACTCTATTATCACATCATCCTCTCTCTCTTGAAAAGGATTTGACCTAAAATCCGAATCATCTGAAACAAAAGGGACCAAGTCAGAAACATTAAAGCTATTACTCACGGTATACTTACCTAAGATATCAAGTTGGTAGGCATTGTCGTTGATCTTCTTGATGATCTTGAAAGGACCGTCCATTCTTGGCATCAACTTTAACTTTGTCTCATTTGGAAACCAGCCTTTCCTTAGATGTATCCAAACGAGATCTTCTTCCTTGAAGAATATTTCCTTGCGGCTTTTATTGGCTTGTTCTGCATACTTCTTTTTCTTTTCCTCAATGTTGGCTCTAGCTTTCTCATGAATCCGCTTAACAAACTCAGCTTTCTTTTGTCCATCCATGCTAAGTCTCTCACTCAAAGGTAAAGGAATTAGATCCAAAGGAGAGATGGGATCAAACCCATTAACAATTTGAAATCGTGAAAACTTAGAAGCTGAATGCATGGACCAATTATATGCGAATTCAACATGAGGCAAACAATCTTCTCAAGTCTTAAGATATGTTCTAACTAACCCCCTAAGGAGAGTAGACAAGGTTCTATTAATAACTTCAGTTTGACCATCCATTTGCGGATGATAAGTAGTAGAGAACATCAATTTAGTATCTAGCCTAGACCACAACGTTTTCCAAAAGTAACTAAGAAAATTAGCATCACGGTCTGAAACTATAGTCTTAGGCATTTCATGTAAACACACGATCTCCTTAAAGAAAAAGATAGCAATATTCTTAGCATCATCAGTTTTGTGACAAGGGGTAAAATGTGCCATTTTAGACAAGCGATCTACTACCACAAAGATTGAGTCACGCCCTTGTCTAGTTCTAGGCAAACCCACAAGAAAATCCATAGATATGTCATGATGTGGATGCAAATGAATAGGGAGTGGAGTATACAAACCGTGAGGTTTTGCTTTATCCTTAGCCATTTTACAAGTTGGACACCTAACACAATACCTCTCAATGGCTCGCTTCATATGCGGCCAATAGAAGTGTTGTTGTATAATATGCAACGCCTTGGCCACTTCAAAGTGTTCCACTAATCCTCCTTAAAATCAGAATCGTTAGCATAGAGAGACTTAATATGTTCAAAGCCAAGCAACTCAACCTCAAGAGTAGAAAGTAAAGTTTACCTCTTTGATAATGCGTCAGCCACTACATTATCTTTACCTTTTTTGCATTTGATGACATATGGAAATATCTCTATAAACTCGATCCACTTGGCATGTCACTTGTTAAGTTTTTGCTGACCTTTAAGATGCTTTAATGACTCATGATCGGTGTGAATGAAAAACTCATTAGATCACAAATAGTGCTGCCAAGTTTGGAGGGATCTCACAAGCGCATAAAGCTTTTTGTTGTAAGTAGGATAGTTAAGCATAGCTCCTCCAAGCTTCTCACTAAAGGAAGTGATTGACTTCTTATCCTGCATAAGAACAACACCAATCCCTACATCGGAAGCATTACACTCAATCTCAAAGGTCTTAGTAAAATCAGGAAGAAATCAAATAGGAGCGTTAGTAAGCTTCTCTTTCAAAGCTTTAAAGGCTTCTTCTTGTTGTGACTCCCATTTAAGTCCAACGTCCTTCTTGACTACTTTCGTGAGAGGTGCGGCCAAAGTGCTAAAATCTTGTACAAAACGTCTATAGAACCCAGCAAGCCCATGGAAGCCATAGACTTCACTAACCGATTTTGGATTTGGCAATTCCTTGATTGCTTTGACCTTTTCCTCATCAACTCCAATGGGTGGAAGGCCGTGTAGACTTTCTTCCGGGAATATATCCGCATAGTCCTGCGAAAGTTTAACAATAATGCTCAGAAGTTCCGGCTTTAAATCATTCAATGTTAGCAAACTTTCCTTAATCATGATCAAAGCACTACATTTAACACATCCGTTGGATTGATCTTTTGAAGGTTGAGTACTAGAGACGGCAGTATCCTTTTGCCTCATCAAAATCTGATCCAAATACACCTCATGTGGAGACATTGGAATGAGAGTAGTCTTTTTGCCGTTGAGCTCAAAACTATGCCTATTTGTGAACCCATCATGAATCACACGGCGATCAGATTGCCAAGGACGTCTAAGAAGGATGTGACAAGCTTCCATATGTAATATATCATAAAGGATTTCATCCTTATACTTCCCAATGCAAATAGGTACACAGACTTGTTTCTTTACCGGTATTTCCCCTTCTTCATTTAACTATTGTAGTTTATAAGGTCGTGGGTGTGCTAGCTCCTTAAGTTTAAGTTTCTGGACCATAGTCTTACTAAACACGTTGGTGCAATTCCCACCATCAATAATCACACTAAAAATCTTGTCCTTAACCATGCAGCGTGTATGAAACAAGTTCTCACGTTGTGCTTAATCGGAATCCTTAGTAATAACACTAAGAGCTCTCATGGTCACGAGTAAAGGACCCAAGTGGCAGCTCACTATCATCGTTGAACATCACATCAGACTTCTCATCCTCAGATTCATACTCTCTATCAACCCTCAACAAGAAGACGTAGGGGTTTGGGCATTCATTTGCATAGTGTCCCAATCCGTGACACTTAAAAACACTTAATATCTATAGCCCTTGAACTAGAATTTTCTATCGCCTTAACCTCTTTAATTTTACTTGGGTGGAGCTCCTTAGATGCAGCCGGTTTGTCCTCCACCTTAGCGCTTGGTTTGAAATCCTTTTGAAATCCGGTTCTTGACTCCTTCGCATAGCTCATCCTGTTGGAATTATAACTTGAGCGACTACCTTTCCTCTTAAGCTTTTTCTCAAACATCACGGCCTTATGTAGAAATTCCTCAATATCGTCATAATCATTGATCTCCAAAAGATCTATAAGTTCACGGTTAAGTCCTCCCAATAACCTTGACATCGTTGCTTCACCACTTTCTCTAATATCAGCCTGCAACATCAATGTAACCAATTCTTGGTAATAATCCTCTACTGTTCTAGATCCTTGGTTCAGATTCCTCAACCTTGTGTGAAGTTCTCGATGATAATGGCTTGGAACAAACTTCTTTCGGAGATGTTGCTTCATCTTCTTCCAACTATGGATGGGAAACTCGGTGTTTTTATTCCTTGTTGTCACTAGTTGATCCCACCAACTAAAAGCATAGTCATAGAATTCCGTGGCTGCATAACAGACCTTACTTTCCTCTGAATAGTATTGTTAATTGAACACAAGTTCGATTTTATTTTCCCACTTAATATACGCATCCGGATCGCTATTATCATGAAAAGCGGGAATCTTGAGTTTAAGCCCATGAGAAGCATTGGTCTGATGATTTGTATCATGTCTAACTCTTCTCCTACAGCAAGTACTACGTTGAGATCGTTCACTGCCATAATACTCCAAAGTATCTCAATCGTTCTCTGATATATCACGTTCATCATCCGACAATGGATTTGGCGTATTGTCTTCTCGATAAAATTCAACCCTTTCACGTGTTTGGTCAGGAGTTGGATGCTGATCCCTTCTAAAATCCTTGAACATTTTGCTCCTCATCTTGCCCATATTTACCGTGAAGACATCGATCAATACCTTGTTGTTTGGTGCTCCATCATTGGACTCATTCTCCGCCATGACCTACACACAACAAACAATAGAATGCGAGCAGTCTTGTTTGACCAAAAATAAATGCACAAGCGGATTTAAATTCTGCACCCAATAAATCTAACCTTTAATACCCTTAAAACTATTGACCAACAATTAATGAGAAATTGAATAGTTTGTGAGCGGTCAAAAGAAGAATACAAAGAGACTAAATAAGTAATCGGATAATATGAATGGTTTCGACACAATCTTTCTTGAAGTGGCTCTGATACCACTTGACACAACCCTAGAGAGGGTGAGGATTGCCTAAAATCACACTTAAGCCATACAGATGAAGAAACCCGGCGACTTGTCAAAAGTAGTAGCAACCAAGGGAGAATCCGCCGGCTAGAAGGTCATAAGGCACGATCCTTGATGCATCAAAATGATTACCCGGTGGAGTGATGGACTCATGGAGCCAAACAAAGGCGATGCTTGACTTGATGGAATCAAGAGATGATCGGCAGAATGGAAAGGAGGCAGCGGAATGGTTTGGAGATGAACCACCGCATATGGAAAACGATTTGAAAGATGAATCAAACTGAACTACCAAGGGATATGGGAAAGCTCTTAGTCTTTAAACCTCACTAATAATCTGGATATTACACACCAAAGAACTAGCAAGTTAAAGGATTTCGTCTCAATGATCAAACTGGTGAAAGATGCTTAGATTAAAAGGTTCGATGAAGAATACAACTTAGGATTCTAGAGTAATTATAGCCACATAATGGGGCTTAACTTAGAAAGGCTGTAACATGATTGGCCAACAAAGAAAAAACATAAATGAAAACATATTAAAAGCCCATTTCTTAACTTACTCATTTTTGGCTCTTCTCTTACTGGTTCACTAGTGATATACCTAAATTTTATCGGCTTTAAGCTTATTAATTTTCATGTTTTCAATATGATTTTCTGCATTTTAGAGTCTTTTCAGGTGGAAAACAGGTTAAATTCAGATTATAGCCGCAAAGCATGGTTCAAGACTAGTCAAAGCAGTTTCTAGAATTTTAGTAGAAGATTGTTGATCGAGCGATCAACCATATGATTCGATCACTCTCCTCAACGAGAACCGCGCTCGAACCGTTGATTGACCTACATTTCATGATCGATCGATCAGGCTTCCCACTAAGAGATGTGCTAGACTTGTTGATCGACTAAGACCTATGGGAGATCGATCGATCAGCCTCTTGATTGATCAATAAACCCCTTGATTAATCGATCCTTGATCGTGCGAGAAATAAAACCTAATTATTCTTTTTTTTGTACCTGCAGATTTGGAGACCTATAAAAGGGCCATTTTTCTTTATTTTAGACAGACAATTTTGGTTCAAAGTTGTTAGTTTTTCCGTAACCTTTGGGGAGATGATCTCATCCTCCACAACATTATTGTAGAAGATTTCTGAACCCTTTGCTATTTTAATTCGGTTTATCATTTTGTTTCTATCCTTCTTCTTTGTTTTCTTCTTTTCTATTATGTCCGAGTAGTTTATCATTCATGTTTTGGGATTTCTAAGGATTTAGGGATTCAATGAATTAGCAACAAATAGGGATAGATCTTGTGTGTTCTCTGTCTATTGTTATGTTTAATGCTTAGGTTAGACTGGGCACCTACTATATGATCTTAGGTTGTTTAACTCTCCAAAAGCTTGTTAGATGCCTAAACTAAATTAGATAAGCAACTAGTCCTTAACCTACGATAGTTGATGTTAAGGCTATTTGTAGATGTATTAGACCCAATCGATAATGCTTTTTTACATCTCTAGGACCAACGATAGTTAGGAGCACCAGAATGATAAAATAGAGTAATAGGCACCACGACAATAGGTTTGCTAGAATTCTATGTTTAAGTCGAGAATTGGTTTAAAGCATGCCCTGAATAGTTTTCTGATTTTGATTCCCTACTTCCTGATGAATTCCTTATGTCTGATGCCTTTATTTATTAGTTTTACATCGTTTATTATTTTGTTTAGTTTCCATTGTTATTTGATTTGTCTTAGCTTAAGTTCACTCTAAAGATTGATAGTGTAACCATTGGTCTTCGTAGATTCGATCCTTAAGTGCTACATTGATACGATACGCACGAGAGGTTAAATTAGTATAATTAACCTTGTATCAACTAGCATGTTGTCAATGGGGAAATAGTGTAGAGTGTGTGTTAACAAGTCTCGTTAAAAGCCTTATGCTAGAAAACCCAATGGGACAAAACTAGCAACAAGGAAAAGAGTGTAAGAACACAAACATCCCATTGACAACCCTAACTCGGCTTGAATCACAACCAATGTGGTCGGATTAGCCATAAGACTAAGGTTGGTTTTGGCTTGTATTAGCATTGCGCCAACAACCTGTTCAAGTAACTTAGCTTTAGCTTGAGTAATAGGTCTAATAGGCATCCCTAATGCTTGTTGTACTTCCTCCGGTTCAAGCTCCATGAGGTCTTCTTGTACCACTTCTTGTTTTGGTTCTTGTTTTTGCTCCATTATCACATCACTTAAGAGTATTCTGTAGAGAAGATAAATAAGTTCTTCAGATTGCGTGATGTACTTGAAAATGAAGAAATAAATCGGTTGGGAGAAGTTCAAGACGATTATTTCGCCATTGTGTTTTCAAATTATCAGAAAACAAACCTTCAAGGCATGACACTTGCAATTGATTTCACACCTGACAAGGAGTTGTATCAGTTTGTTTGTAAGAACTAGTTACCAACTTTGAATGAGAGATATATTTCTTGCAAGCGGGTTGTGCTTCTGTTTCAGATCATCAATAAACACAAATTCAATCTTGGAAAAGTCATGTTTACTCAGATTAAGCTTCGAGCTTCTCAACTGGGCATAAAATTCTGCCTTCCTTATCCCAAAATGATCTACAGCCTTCTCAATTCACATAATGGTATCACACCTGATTCAGTTGGTATGGCAACTTTAAAGAGGAAAGCAGGTTGTCTTTCTAAACATTAAACTCCTTTTTGTGTTTCCCAGCCTAACAATTTAGTTGAACAACTTTCAAAATACAAGATGGTTGTTGATGAGGTTTATAAACTCCACAACAGTGTTCAACCCTCAGGTTAGTAGTGTTCTTTTCAAATCGATGTTTTTGTTCATTAGTATGTTATAGTAAATCTGGTTTTTACTCATGTGGAGATGTAACAACGTCTAATGATGCATAAGATAACTAGATGGGGAACGATAAGGAAGCGTTTGCGGAGCCAGAAATGCGGATGTGTTATTGTTTCTGTTAATTGTTTCTTTCAGATTGTAAAATTTCTTTAAAACAACTGTTTTAATCTTTAGGTTTATGTTGTAATTTCGTTTGAATGCGTACAATCATATGTGGCCTGGTAATTTGAATCTTCTTTTGTTAATGAAATCTAAGCGCGAAATGTCATAGTTTTGTTTACTAGAATTCTTAAAGGAAGGTGATAATTGTTCAGAATAAATGATGCACACTACAAGAAGACACCAATTTTACAACACTAATTTTCGTCCATAATTTGTTGTAAACAGAGTTTACAACGAATTAGGGACAAACAGTATTTCGTCGTAAACTGATCGTCGTAATACGAATTTTGTTGTAAAAGCGTTGGTAATTTTGCAAGCGCGTGTTTTTTTTTTTGTAACTTTGTCGTAATACGTTCGTTGTAAAATTGTTGTAAACCTTACAAGAATCGTTGTAAAGTCGTTGTAAAGAAAATGATGT
>OVBA01003690.1:0-26674 GCA_900406435.1 Lepidium aucheri | reverse complement strand
GTCACTCAACACTCGGATCGCTGCCTCGCGGTTTGCTGGCGAGGATCGCTCAGTTCACTAACAGAAAGAAACCTCAGTCGCCCGCCTCAACCTATCCATCGCGAAGGAAGCTCAACCTGAACCACTCAGACCACCTACTCGGCATTAACCTGCGAGGACAACATCAAGACCACTCCTCGATGTCCAAGCTCGCCAAGGACCAGCGAGGAGAAGATTTCTGGTTAAATACTTATGTCGGTTTAGCCATTAGGGTTATGCTAATAACTCTATAAATACCATTTGTTGGTCATTTTATCAATCATTTGATGTTGAGCAAATAGAAAACTCTCTCTAATTTCATTGTAGCTTTATATTTGGATCTTAAGGTACTTAATTAATTTCTTTTATGCTTTTATGAATTGAGTATTGTTTAGATCTTTGCCATTTTACTTTCTGTTCTTAATCTTATTATTGTTGTTCTTGCTTTTCAATATGGAGTCTCCCTTGATCCTCCACTCTCAATCGATGATGAGTGAGTAGATCCTTTTGGATCTCGAGGATCGGGAGATCGGAGGGAAAATCTCCGATCCACTCGTCCATGCGAATACGGATTTGATCCGGTCTCTTCTCATATGACCGAGCTTAATGTCGATCTCTCCCTGATCAAGAGAGATCTGATTTGGGCCGAAACCCCAAAGCTAGCGCTAAGGGGATCGGAGACCAAAGTGTCATATGAGAGATGGCTTTGATCCGCCGAGGAGAGATCTAGCATGTGGATCGGTCGTTAAACACTTCGGGACAGACTTTATGTTTGGGATCTGGCTTGATCACGGCTAGCGTCGTAATGGATCAGCCGGATCGGAAAGGGATCTTCACCACGAGAGTGGGTTGATCTAGCTTGTCTTGGTTTAGAGCTCGCTTTATATAGCTCGGCGGTGTTGGATCGGCGAGTTAACCGCCGATCACGCATTCCCTATCCTCTAGATTCATGTTTAATTCCTTTAGATTATAGCATAGCTAGTTTTTACTCTGTTTATTGGTCATTTCCCTGTTTTGAATTCATTTGCTCTGCTTTTATTTTGTCATCTAGTGTAATTTGTCTTTTATGCTAGTTTAAGAGTTCATCTAAATATTAGCCTAACTTTGTGACAGATTGTTAGGTTGCTTGGACTAGATCTTAGTTTTAGATAGGCTGTTTGCAAGTACTTCCGTGTATTGGTTCGACAATCCACTCTACTTACCACTATGCTCAATGATTTGATAGCTTAGACACAAGAAAATCTTGTTATCAGCAAACTCACTTAGAGGTGGTGGATGCCAGGTCTAGGCTGTCTGCTGTGGACCATTCTTGGGTTCACACTTACATAATTTGTCCCAAGATGTCCAATGAATACCACATGATGTTTTGGAGGTTTTCCACCAAAAGTATGCAATTGTAGCGGTAATCTTTGATGTAACTAATTTTGGGAGCCTAAAACAAGAAATAACATAGCTAGAAGGACTGAAAGGACAAATTTTATCAAAACCTCCTTCCCTCAGCGTGATAGAAACATTAAAGACCACAAGTCAATCTTATTAGTTTTTTTATCACACAAAAATGCAAAAACCTTGGTTTTTGGGCATTCTATTCCTTCTAATAAACATATATAAGATCTCATTCCTTCTAATTGATGTATACCTAGAAATTTGCACCCCTATAGCCCCATCCACCTGATGACCAAACAAAATGGAAGATTTACTAAAATTAATTTGCTGACCTGAGAGCCACTCATAATCCTCTAAAATACTCAGGATTATAGAAGCTTCATCCGAAGTAGCCGTACAGAAAAACAAACTATCATCAACAAAGAGTAAGTACCAAAGGGCTCTGAAGAGCAATCACAATACCAGAGATCAGTTTTTTATGCTCTGCCTAACGTAACAAGGACATCAATATTTCAGTACATAATAAGTACGGAGAAAGAGGCTTCCCCTGACGAAAGCCACGATGTGGACAAATACGACCATGCAGCTTACCATTGACTAACACCGAATATCCCACAGAACAAACACAATATTTCAGACACGAAATCCAGCATTCATGGAAATCAAACCAAATAAGAAGCTTTTCCAAAAAGTCTCATTCCACACGATCATAGGCCATACTCGTATCAGTTTTGACGGCCCTAAGCAATGAGAATGTTATCATAAATTAAATGCCATGAAACAAAACCTGATTAAGTATCAGAGACTAAGTGATGAAAAATACTTTTCAATCGTAGATGACCTTGGAAATCATCTTATAACCTACATTTCAGAAATTTTAGTCGGGCAACTAACTTTCAGAACCAAAGAAGTATTTGTAAGGTTAAGAAGTGGATCAATCACTCATGATAATAAAAAGTCATTCACTAGTCGCAGAATACCATCCTTAACAATCTCCCAAGATTTCTGAAAAAGCAAAGTCGTCATACCATCAGGTCGTGGAGCCTACGCATGATCCATCATAAAAAAAGCCTTTCAAATCTCCTCTTCTGAAACTGGCGTCAGAAAGGCCCTATTCCAATCCTCTGTTATCCAGGGCTTAATACAAGAAACCGAATCACCAAAATCAATAGGGCCTCTAGAGGAGAAGACCTCAGGAAAATGACGAATTGCCTCCAAGGCAATGTCAGTCTCTTTAGAAATCCAAAAATTCGAGGAAGTGAAAAGGCAAGTAATTTTTTTACGAGCTCGGCGCTGTTTTGTCTGATCATGGAAAAATCCAGTATTATTATCACATTCTCGTAATCACCTGTTCCTACTCTCTTGTTTCCAAAAAAACTCTTCATCCCTATAAGCAACTCGTAAAGCCTCAGTGCCTTCAAAGATTTCTGATAACTTACTAGAGTTTTGAGTCTTAAGATGCTCTAACAACACCTTAGAATGCTCAATTTGATGACAACGTGATGGAAGATTAAGAGAGCACCACTGAGAAAGTTCACGTCTACAGTTGATAATTTTACCCGAAAATCTACTCTGTGCCACACTAGAATATCTAGTCCACCATGATTTAATTGAATCATTAAGACCTTGTTTGCCTATCCATTGTTTATCAAAAACAAAACCAGCTCTTTCCTAACAGGATTTCCTAGCAGACCAACCAAAGTCGGCTGATAATCAGATTCAGTCATTGCCAAATATCGAGTTGCAAAAGTAGAAAACATAGAATGCCAGTTAGAGTTTTCAAATGCCTTATCCAACTTAAAACGAACTATACCCGACAAACGCATATCCCGCCCACAAATTCTAAGCATGTCGTTAAAAAGAACAAAAGAAGCAGCACTACATAGCCGGCCTCCAGATTTCTCATAATTTCTAGATAGTTCATTGAAATCGCCAACCATTAACCAGGGACCATCTCGAGAAAGACTAACGAATTAATCATTTCCAAACATCAGCACGCAACATCTGATTTGGATCACTGTAAACAAAAGAGACAAAACATTTGGTGCCCTCCACAAGAAAAGAAACATCAATTTAAATGATAGATCAACAATAAAATCATTTGAAATAATAAAGCAAGAGCACCACTTGCACCAACAGGTTAAACCGAAATAAAATTATCAAAATCCAAATTTATTACTAAATTTTCTAAATACAGATCACTTTGTTTTGTCTCATTCAAGAAAAGAAAATCTAGTTTATTTTTAACAACAATATCTCTTAAAAATGAAGCCTTCACCTTGTCGTTTCTTTGAGCTGGCACCAGGTAACTTCAAAGTTACTTTATTTTTCTTTTTTGATCCACGGATCACTTTAACCTTAGTACTCTTCAGTAACTCTTCTTTCTCAAACACCACATCTGAGCCAGACTTCCATTATGTGCCTAACGAATCGTTATCATCAACCAACTCATCATCCTTCAAGGTAACTAGCCCTGGGACAGAAACAATCATCAATTGATCACCACCGTGCTCTATGCCAATACCCGCTAGCTCAGGATATAGCTGTCTACGTGTCTGAGGAATCACGGTCGTTGAGCCCGGAGGGACAACACCAGCAGCCAACGGAACAAAAACATCAACAGGAGCCGCAATATGAGCATTAGGCTTAACACTGTCACCCACATCAACATGTTTAACCAAAGCATCACGAGCCTTGTAAATAATACCACTTGAATTGAAGATCTAGGTAACCCATGAAGATGATGATGCGTAGGTTTAGAAGGTTGTCTCTGACGACCAACACCTACACCACTCGGCCCAGCCACAAATCTTCTGTAACTTTGTGGATTACCAACTACCTCGGCCTACTCAACACTCACAGCTCGAGACTCATCCTTTTTCTCCACGAGAGTACAATGTGATGAATCATGTCATAGACTACTACACACACCACAATAACCAAGCAATCTGCCATATTAAAATCGAATTGAAACCTGAACATTTGGACTAAACTCAACAGTCTTGTCAAAACCCAGAGGCTTGAGGCCGTCAATCTCCGCCTTCACACGACCAAAATCCATGTCAATCTCATGGACTTGTCCAAGGGCTTCACCAATAGCTTGAAAAATCACCGGAGCACGGTATTGACCAAGAAGACCCAACACATGTATCCAAAAGGTAAACGATGATGGGAAGTTCACATCCGAAACTGGTTTCCACCGAGCCAGCATAATCATCCATTCATCAAAATGAAACAGACACAATTGGAGAACCTAAACAATATCCTTCTCTCTGTCAAAATCTAAGATGAATTTACCAAATCCCCGGTCCAAATCAACAATTAAGAAACCACTTGAACCGCCGAGTTAATACAACGAACGATTAGCGATCGTTTATAGCTCTATAATCTTCGAATTATCAAAGCCAGGAACTTTGATTGGAGATCTCTTATCAGCCGAGAGCTTCAAACTTAAGGACAATTGAGCCATCAAACCATATAAACCAGAAACAAGAGATAAAAAGGCAAGGAAACACAGGCGTAACCTTAAATAGAGTAACACGAAACCCTTAGCCGCCATAACCCATCGAGAATCTTGGAACAAGATCTCAGAATTCTCGAAACAATATAAAATTCAAAACTCCTTCAAAATTCAAACTCCATAACGAAAGGAACCGTTCAAGACTGTGATAGTTATAGCAAATCGCGACCAACTTCAATAAATCCGCCCAATAAACATCACGACACCAACCAGACCTATTAACCTCATACATCTGCTCAAGCCACTGAAACAAAACCATCGATATCCGCTGACCCAAAACCAGGAAACCACGAAGCGCACACAACCCAGAAACCATAGTAAAGAACAAAGAGAAAGCATAGAAGCCCAAGCACATCAATAAACGACGATACTCATATCATCGACGACCGAAGAAAAACAAGAGTACTATCTGATCACTACAAATTTTAAAATATTCGGATATCAATATAGAATAAATGTATAATACAATATATATATCAACATCGAATCACAACTAGCCCGCTTATTAGCCAATTTCCTATATATTTTTTAAAATACATTAATTAATATTCTAAAATACATTTATCAAATAAATATTTGTCATATAAAAAATTTATTGTGATTTTCATAATAAATATTAAATTAACGGCATTAAATTCTAAATATTATCTTTAATAACATTTTGACATATTATGTATTTTTAATGATATTTTCTATAATATATCACATGATCATAAGGTTATTTCTCTAAATTGCTATCAATTTATTATATAGAAGATTATGTATAGGGGTGTTTAAATGGATAAATCCAACCCAAACCGACACATTATTCAATGAGTTTAAGTGTTATGGGTTGTGGTTAACCTATTATCCATTTACTTAATTAGTTTCATTAATCTGTTATCCATTTTTTGACGGGTTTTGATGGGTTTGTGAATAACCCGTTAAACATTTTAATTTTAAATAGGTGAGTTTAGTTGATTTTACAAATAGAGAATGAAAAAGAGGGCAGAAAAGGAAAAGCAAAAAAAGAAGAGAGAAAAGTAAAAAAAATGAGAGAGAATAAAAAAGTGGAAAGAGAGAGTAAAATGAAGAGAAATAGTAGAATAAGGAGAGAGGATAAAATGAGGAAAGAAAATAAAAATTAATAGAGAAAAAAAGAAGACGGAGTAAAAAGCATATGAATAAAAAGAAGAAAGAGAAGTAAAAAAGAGGAGAGAAAGTAAAAAGAGGAAATAAAGTAAAAAAGAAGATAGAGAGCAAAATGAAGAGAGGGAGCAAAATGAGGAGAAAGAGTAAAAATAGAGAGAGAAAAAAAAAGAGAGAGTAAAAAAAAGAGTGAGTAAAATGAGGATAGAGAGTAAAAATAATAGAGTGAGTAAAATGAGGATAAAGAGTAAAAAGAACAGAAAGAGAAAAAGATGTGAGATAGTAAAAAGAGAAGAGAGATAAATGAGGAGAGAGAGTAAAAAGAAAAGAGAAAAAAAGAAGAAGAGAGAGTAATAAAAGAGAGGAGAGTAAGGAGGAGAGGGAGTAAAAAGAATAGAAAGAGAAAAAGAAGAGAGAGAAGTAAAAAATATTAGAGAAAGTAAAAAAGAGGAGAGAATATAAAAAAGAGGAGAGAGAGTAAAAAATAAGAGAGAGAGTAAAATGAAGAAAAAGAGTAAAATGAGGAGAGAGTAAAAAATTGAGAGAGAAAAAGAGGAAAAAAATGATAAAAGAGAAGAGACTAAAATGAGGAGAGGAGAGAGTAAAAGGGGAAATAGTAAAAAAAAGAGAGAGTAAAAAAATAGAAAGTGAAGAAGAAGAGAAATAGTAAAAAGAAAAGAGAAAATATAATCAGGAGAGAGACTAAAAAGAATAGAGATAGAGAAAAGAAGAAAAAATAAAAAAAGGAGAGAGAGCAAAAAAGAGGACATATAGTAAAATAAGGAGAGAGAGGGAGTAAAAAAAGAGAGAGAGTAAAAAAGAAAGAAAGTAAAAAGAATAGTGAGAAAAAAATAAGTTGGTTTGTAGTTCAAATTTTAAATGCTAACAAGTTCACGGTCAACCCGTTTTGACCCGTCATCCCATTCCAACCCAAAACATTTTAATCTATCAATTCATTAAACTTGTTAACCCATAAAAGTCAAATATTTTAACTTTAATAAGCTAATGGGTCTGGGTTGAATTGAATCGACCTATCATTTTTTACCCATTTTGACACCCATAATTATGTATACAGATATATTACAATTTTTAGAGAAGCTACACGCTAATCTCCCCTAAAAATATTCTAATGTAATGATATTTTTTTTTGTCAAGAAATAGAGCAAAACCCCTAATTTATTAAAAAACTAAAAAATAATCAACTACAGGGATTATTTTTGGGCGTATTTCTAGGATGCATTATAAATGATGTAAAAAATCAAAAATGTTTCGAGTACCTAATAGTCATTTTTTAAAATTGATCTTATGATTGTGCAATTCCGTCGAAAATAACTATTGGAGTTTAAACAAAATTGAATCGGAGAATGAAAATCAACGTACATCATTATTCAGCTATAAGTACTTTTATAATGAGAAAGACTCAAACAGAAAATAGAATGTTACTAAACCTTAGATAACCGGTATTAACCGAGACTAACAAACTAATCTAATAGCTCCCTTAAGATGAGAAGTAGATAGAAAGTAGAGTTATCTTGCCAATTAGTAAATGAAAATTGCTTGGATGTAGAGGTTTAGTAAGAGCATCCGCAATGTTATAATCTAATTGGATATGCTGAGGCTTTATGAGACCATCTAGTATCTTTTCTTCGACTCTCCACATGTTGTGTACTTTTGTGAAAAAAACAAATTGTTGGGAATATGAATTGCAGCTAATAAATCATAATAAAACGCTACATACTGTTTTTGAGGAATTTGTACCTCACCTAACAGATTGACAAGCCACTCTACTCCTAGAACAACAAACCTCATAGCTCAATATTCCGATTCTACAAAAAAAAAAGAGATACTACTGGCTGCTTTGACTTCCAAGAGATCAGTGAGTTGCCTAAAAACATGCACAAACTAGATGTGGATGGTCTTGTATCCTTACATGAAGTCCAATCTGCATATGTGAATATTTTAAGAACCAAATCACAATTTGCTGAGTAGAACAAACCAATACCAATACTTCCTTTAAGGTAACGAAGAAATTTATATGCGGCCTATAAATGAGACTGCTTAGTAGGTTATGTGAATTGGCAGAGCTTATTTACGAGAAAGTTTATATCTGGCCTAGTTATGATAAGATACATTAACCTGTCCACAGGTAAACTGTAAGGTTCTGGTTCTTCTTAAAGAAGCTCAGAACTGTCTAAACATAATCATATACTCGATTACATCGGTATATAGAGTCCTTACAACCTAACAGCCCAACTTCTTTAATGAGTTCTAAAGTATACTTGCGTTGACAAAGAAATATACTTGACTTTGAACGTGCAATTTTTAATCCCAGAAAGCAACAAAGTATACCAAGATCTTGCAGTTTAAAGCTTCTTTGTAAGGCCGTCTTTAAGTTTTGTTCAACTTTAATGTCAATTGAAGCGATGATGATGTATTGGTTGTTGGCAATCCGAGTGAATAGTTTATGATTGGTGTGTAACTTTTTAAAACCGAGAGATTGTTGAACATCACTAAACTTTAGAAACCATTGTCTGAAGACTTACTCTAATCCGTACAATGATTTGTGTAACTTGGAAACAACATTATGAGGTAGTGTCTCGCCTTCTTTAGGTGTATAACCATTTGGAAGATTAATGTATATTTCTTCATTGAGACCTCCATTGGAGATATTCTAATTGACTAAGAGTCAATACTTTGGCAGCTACAAAAGCGAAAAGGCTCTTAACTGTTGTCATTTTCGCGCCACCGGTGAGAAAGTTTCGACCAAATCAATTCCAGCTTGTTGAATATTTAGCATAGAATACCTAGGAAATCTTTGTTGTTTTCAACGTATGACCCTAAATAGTACAAGTTGGATTATCAACAAGGTCGAACATGATAATCGGTAATTGATGAATGAAAGTTTGATTTTGGGAAAAAACACAAATGGGTACAATTTTTTTCCCTAGAATTATATTAATGGAAAGTACCATTCCAACTACAACGATGAACTACTAGAGGTGGCAGAAAATAGATGTATCCCCGAAAACTAACGCCCAAAAGATGGAACCTTTTTAAAACACAAATACTAGATAAAAAACCAGAAAAAGAAATGAAGAATGACTAAAGATAAAAAAACTTGAATAGAAACTATCCTGAGCTTGATGATCAAAGTCAGTACAAAGTTGAACGAAGTCAAAGTAAATGACGAATCCTCCTATAGTGATTAAGTGCATCTTTGAAATGGAAAAATAGACTTCTAACCCGAACAGAAAGCATCCAAAGTGAGAACTGCAGGAAACAATAGAAAGAAGCCTAACTGGAAGAAAGACCGAGACAAACTTAACTACAAGAAATAACAAAAAAACAGGACCCCAATCTTTCAAAGATTGGAAATTTGGAAAAAAAACCCAGCATATATAATGCCTTGATAAAGCCTAGGAGAAGACCAGATCTCAATCAGATCTTAAATGTGCAGTCAAGGAGCAAAACCACCTCTACTCAGAAACCAAACTCAAAAGAGTCTAGTAGATGGCTGAAACCGGAGAAGAACCAGACCAAACTTACGATAATCACATACTATGAATCTAAACCAAAGAAACCCCTAACCAAGTCTAATTTTGAACCCAAGTAGTAAAACGAACTAACCCAGAGACCACACAACCAAATAAAACAAGACTATAATCCACAGGCCTCACGTGAAATGAAATGAGTCAATACTAGATGAAATTCTAGCGAGGGAATATTGGCTACGGATTGGTGAACTCCTCAGACCCCTCTGACAAGCCACTACCTCGAGATCTAAAGAACCTGAGCACGATAATGACCAACCACCGAAGCTCCAGATTTGTAGGCAAAACACTGATACACTAAGGTTTTAACCCTAAAATCTACTGCAAGTGCACGACACACGTAGTAGTATAGAAGGGATAAAATCCACAAAGACCAAGTAGTTACACTCTAAATCTCTAGATCAAACTCAAGGAGCAATCCTTGAACATGAAACATAAATATATAGCAAATCCACTTTCATGGCGTCAACTACTATATCTACCAACCTAGCATTCTAAACTTCCGTTTGAACCTAGAGTTCTAATTACGTAATAAATTTCAAGTCTAATAAGTTTACAATGTACGTTAGCATCAGTTTCTATTTGTTACGGAAAATTGCTCATCTAAGTTCTTTCAGGCATTTAATCAAGCACTTTCGATTTGTCAAACAACCTAAGTTCATAAGCTAGGCGATCAATCTAACTTAAGCATTAAACTCAACAATAAATGAAGAACAAAATACATAAACCATATTTGGATCTATCTAATTGATTCCCTAATATCCCTAGAAAACCCTAAACTTGATTATGAACTACTTAGATATAGTACAAGGAACAAACAAAGAAGAATAGATAAAAATAACAATAAACTGAATTGAAATAAATAAGAGTTTTAGAAATCTTCTCAATGTGTTGAATACAATGCATATCTTTGCTTGAAACTTGCAGGAACAATGGAAAATAGTTTCAAAGAATAATGATAAGCATTGTCTGAAGACGTGACTAAAAACCAAATAATAATAGTCTAAAATCCTTTCTGGTACAACATGAATAAAACCGGGAAGAATTAGGCAATATTATGGTTTCTTTGCACAAAACTAGACCAAAACAATCGGTCTAACTGAGAATTTATAGGTCAAATTCCTGGGATCAGTCGGTCTTCATCATTCTGGTCGATCTCCTTAACGCACATTATTTTCTTTGGGAGCGAGATCTCGAGGTGAGATCGGTCGATCCTGGAGGTTTGGTCAATCCAATTAAGTCATGTTCTTTCTTGATTATATGATTGATTGGTCCAAATGTAAATCAATCACTCTGAGTTCACGAAACTTCAAATCTTGACTCTTTTTGTCTGATTTCATGCATTGAGTGCCTAAATCCAATCCTACCTTATTTCAACCTGAAATGACAATCAAACAGACACAATAGAAAATGAAAGTAGAAACATGTCAAAGAGACAATACATCAACTCTCCTCGACTTCGTGTTTTGCTTGTCCTCAAGCAAACATAAAATTCATGAATGAGAAAGAAGGGTCAAAACGCGGGAACTCCTTTTACCCTAATAAAACCTCAAAAACATTTCATTTAGTTAGCCACATGAAAATATACCTGACAGAATCGAGATCACCTTGTACTTCCCATAGACTTTACATTTATCATATACAAACTCCATAATCCAGATGAGAAATCTGAACTCACCATACCAAAAATTTTCATTTACTAAGTGTGGTCTCGTCGAGGGAGTATCGATCAGGGCACACATGGATTCTTCTTCAGTCATAACCTAATCACATAGACTATCTCCCTTATGGTTCCTTTCTTCTCATTAGTTTCACTTTGGAAACCTAAGTTTCCCTACTTACCTAATATATCATTTTATTTTTTCTATCGGTTTCTCTTTGTTAACTCAAAGGTGTAGGCAAATAATGGCCTCATGGTAAAATTTCCTAGGCTTCGCTTCCACCTTTGTGTGATCATTTCTTCTAAAAGCAAAATAGTGGGTCATTGGAAATTTTCCTACACCTTCATTTAAAAGAAAATTATATCATCTTTTGCTGTGGTCATTGGGTTCCATATCATATTTTTAGCATGTAGTAACTTGACAGGTATGAAGAGGAGAACCATACTCACTCAGATAAGCCTTTCAGAACTGAAGGTAGAACCTAATCCAATGTATTCCAAACCCCAGAATGAGAAAATTAAGTCAGGTTAGGTGCGTAATCAGCATAAGATTCTTTGAATACCAAAAAGGATATAGGTATCATTGAGAAGTTGCACAATCTCCAGGTTTTTCAATAGTCATCGATCTTTGTCAAGCTTGAATTAATGGTCACTTAAGTTCTTGAAAATGTGGTTATTTTCTCGAAAATCATAGTTTCCTACAACAGTTTTGACTCAATAAAAAAAACTAACTCAAAAAATATGGAAATAAAATAGTGTTAGTCACAACAAATGTTCTCCCCCGGACTTATTTCACACCGTCTCGGTGTTAAAATAAACTAGAGAGCAGCACGACTTACACAAAAATAACAGAAATAATTGAAAGGAAAAATGATAGATAACAAAAAAATATGGGCATTCAGATCAATCAGTCTTCAGTGGACCGTTCGATCTCAATGGTTCGGAGAGAAGGATCAATCGATCTTGACACTAGGATCGGTCTTCTGATAATCTGTAAATTTGACTATCCCATTGCATCGATAGGTCTCAATTTTGATTGATCAGTTTTTTTTCTACATTGCATCAGTCTTGTGAGAATTCAACTTTTATCCTCTAGGTTAGATCGACCAATTTTTTTCATGGGCTGATCGATCTAAGTTATCTGATCTGATTTCCCTTCCTGAAATGAACAAAAGCAGAAATAAAGAAACTAGTGAAATGAAAAATGCAAGAAATTATATGAAAACCTATCAGTGGATTGCCTCCCACTCAGCACTTGTTTATAGTTGTTAGCTCGAGTCAATTGCCTTTCAGTTGGTGGATGGATCATCAAGAGGGACTGTTCCCCCTCGCTAATGTTAGTGTCTGCTAGGTATGGTTTAAGACATTCCTCTTTAACCACAAATTTGTTCCATGTAAGTGCCCAACAACACTACAGCTCCATATAGTCTCACTTCCTTGATAGCGAATGGTCCGGACCACCTTGATCCAAGCTCTTTCTGGAAAAAGTTTCAAACAAGAATTGAATAAAAGTACTCGATCATTAACAGTAAATTCTTGATTAAATACGCTTTTCATGGTAGTCTTTTGTAAATCCGAAAGTTTTCATAAGCCATGTAACAAATTTCTTCCAGCTTGTGAAATTGCATTGTTCGTCTCTCATAAGCAGATTTGATATCAAAGTTCAGCAACTTTGCAGCACATACTGCCTTGCATTCAAGCTATACTGGAAGATGATACAACTTCCCATAAACAAGATATAACAGTATTGTTCCAAGATGCGTCTTGTCACCGGTTCTATATGCTTAAAGAGCTTCATTGAGCTTTGTAGATATCATGCAACGCTGGAAAGTTTTTGGAGCATTACACAGTCCAAACTGCATTTTGCAGTAAGCAAAGGTGCCATTAGTCATGTGAAAGTGGTCTTCTTCTGATCGTCTAGGTTGATTGGGATTTGAAAGAAACCTAAATACTCATTTAAGAAACAGTAGTAAGGATGGTTAACCAATCTCTCAAGTATTTGGTCAATGAATGGCAAGGGAAAATGATCCTTTTCTAGTAGCAGAATTTAACCTCAATTTAACCTCCTAAAATCAATGCACATCATATGTCCTATGACTATTCTAGTTGGTATCAATTCATTCTTCTCATTTTGAACTATAGTCACACCTCTTTTCTTGGGAACTACCTGTACAGGATTGACCGAATTACTATCTAAAATAACATATATAATTCCAGCCTCTAAGAGTTTTATTATCTCTTTCTTAAAAACATCTTTTACATACAAATTTAACTATCTCTGATGTTCTATAGAAGTAATCTATTCATACTCCAAATGTATCCTAAGCATGCAAAGATCACGAGAGATGCCAATAATATCATCAAGAGAGTAACCAAAAGCCTTACAATATTTGTGAAGTTCACACAAAAACAGAGTAATCTTAACATTAATGATCACAGGATAAGTGAAATTCTACCCAAGAAACGCGTATATTAGCCTCGCTAGAAGCATTTTAACTTTACATTTGGAGCTTTCAGCTCACTCAAAGGTGGTTGGCGCATGAGAGGCGGGTGCAAGCGCATTAAAGGAGGCGTAGGCAACCATTTTCCCTATTCTATGACTCAAACCCAACATCTTTTCATATCCATTTGAATGCTCATCGAGAAAATCATGATTAATCTCGACCTCAGTCGAAACAATGTCCAAAGGATCATCTAAAAGAATTTCGTCTACCATCTTGTCTACAACCTCTGTTGAGTCATCTACCAGAAACGTCATCCCATCCAGCATATGTCTTTTAAGCATCTTGTTTATCTCGAACTGCATGACTAGGTCTCCCAGGTAGAGATCAATTCGGCCATACTTAGAATCAATGGTTGCCCCAAGAGTTTTTAGGAATGGTCTCACCAAAATAAGTGGTTCCTTAGGTTCTTCATCTAACTCAAGAACGAAAAAATTGGCTGGCACAAACACACGCCTACCTTCACATGTAAGTACTCTATTAACACCCACCTATTACTTTGGTGAATGATCTGCCAATACTAGTGACATCCTTGTTTGCTTGATCTTAGTGAATCCCAAACGCTTTGCTACAGAGTACAACATCAAGTTGACACTTGATCCTAAATAACATAAAGAACAAGCAAACGTGAGTGGTCCAATTTTGAGAGAGAGAGTGATTTTCCTTGGATCTTCTTATTTCTTAGGTAACTTATTCTAAAGTATGGCACTACACTCTTAGGTAACAATTATGACCTTATCCTATTCGGTAAACTTGTTTGTAACAAATCCTTTTACATAATTTTTCAGGGAAGGGACCATTTGAATTGCATCAACAAAAGGCAGCTTCACAGTCAAATCAGTAAGCATCTCTTTGCAGTTGGCTGCCTCTAAGTATTTTCAAGATTTCTTTGGTGGAATAGGATAAGAAACCTTAGACACATATACTATCTCAATGATTGGTGGCACCTCCTGAAAATTTTTGTTGTAGCCTCATCTGATCCTTGGTAACAACTTCATCATCCTCAGTAAGATTGATAACCATATCATTAGTTGCATAACAGCTTTGAATGTAATGGCATTAAAGTCCATGGGGTTCCTCTCACTCGTGCATGGCAGTGCTCCTTGAGGTCTCTGAATTGTCTCAGCAATCTGATAAACATGTATGTTCAGCTTCTTCATATGTTTACACATTCCTTCATACTTGCTGTTGAGATCGTTGTACATGCCATCTACCTTTTCATTGATCTCCACTGAAGTGTTTGGCTGATTCTGAAGAAGTTGTCGCATCAGATCCTTCAGGTCATGCCATGAGCTATTAAAAGAATCCACAGCTGCCTGGTACTGAGGATGAGTTGTCTGCTGATGAAACGGTTTGGAGTCTTGCTGAAAGTTTATGTTGCCCGAATTTGCATGAAAGGTTTCAGAGAATTCTGGCTAGCGCCCTGATTTTGCACAAACGACTTTCCTCACAACTGTAAATCATGTGCCATCCTTTGTGGTAGATAAAACTGATCTTGAGCATTCTCCACGTTTGTGCTCTTGTGAATAACCTCCAACACTCACATAGTTGATCTCCATTTGCTCATCAGACTCTTCCAAACACTCTTGGACTAAAGCAACTTCCCCCATATCACCACATTGATGTATGCCTCTAGGTGGTTTGGCTAGCTTTGATCAATATATCCAACTTGGCAGTTACCTCGTCTGTCTTCTGAGAATCAACACTATTCACGTGATTGGATCATCATGTTCTGGATTGCGCCGACTTAAGCGTCCAGCTAAGTTCTCGATGAGGGTAAACGCTTCCTCCCTAGTATTAGTCATGAAGTCTCCATTTCTAACCACGGTTGGGGAGTTCTTGTTTTCCCAATCTACTACTCGATAATAGATGTTCATAATCTTCCATCAGTGTACCCGTGGTGTGGGTACTCTCTGCAGTATTCTTTGAATCTCTCATGTGCCTCATAGAAAGATTCGCCATTTGTTGTTGAAAGGTAATGATATTATATCTCAATGAAACAGTCTTAGACTTGGTGTAGAAACGATCCAGAAGGCAGCTTTAATTGCTTATCACATCGTCAATGATCCTGCATGAAGGGACTTGAGCCATCTCGATGCTTTGTCTACCAAAGAGAAATGAAACAACTTACACTTAATGTAATCTGCATGAACTCCATTCAAACAAATAGTGCTGTAAATCTCCTGCTAGTTTTCGAGGTGATCCATCAGATTTTCAGCTAGTAGACCATAAAACACATACTGCTTGGCGAGTGTGATTATTTGAAGCTTGACCTCGAAGTCCTAACTCTGTATCACAGGAGGGCAGATCGCACACCGGATGTGGTAGAACTGATGAGGTGTGTCCAAATGACCTATAACATGATGTGTGGCTGGGCATTCTGGTGTCGCTACAACGGTTCATGTTGATATCCTAATTGTTGAACTGCTACCAGCATTATCTTGACCCGAATGGTCACCATTGTTGACTGGAGCTTCTTGGGGAGTAGGATTACTCATCACAGCACTGTTTGCTTTAGATTTCCTGGTCTCTCGTTCCAAGTTTGCAAGTGTCTTGTTGTCAAAGTTGAGATAATGTTCAAAGCTTTGACTTCTCCCGACCATAAAAACTGAAACAAAAAAGTAGAAACATAAGTAAAAGAAATCTTTGACTAAAATTCAATCTTAAATAAAAAATTAACGCAATTGGTCCTCGACAACGGTGCTGAAAACTTGATACACTGAGGTTTTAACCCTAGAATTGACTGCAAGTGCACAAAAAAAATGTAGTAGTATAAAAGGGATCAAATCCACAAAGATCAAGTAGTTACACTATCAATCACTAGATCAAACTCAAGCTATAAAATAACAAGATGCTAGTTGTGATTGTAATCAAACAAAATAAAGCAATGAAATTGCGTGAATTCAGATAAATAAATGCATCAAGTTTAGGGTAATTCTCAAGAAATGAGAGTTATGAGCTAGATCACTATTTATGGAACAATTCAAAGCAATCTCTGAACACAAAACAAAAATGCATAGCAAATTTACTTTCGTGGAATCAACTATTATATCTAGCAATTTACCATTCTAAACGTCTGTTTGAACCTAGAATTCTAAATACGCATTAAAGTTCAAGTCTGATAAGTTTATAATTTGCCTTAACATCGATTTATGTTGGTTAAGGATAGATTGCTCATCCAAGTTTGTTCATGCATGTAATCAAGCACTTTCGTTGTGTTAAACAACCTAAGTCTACAAGGTAGGCGATCAATCTAACTTAAGCATTTAACGCAACAATAGATGAAGAACACTATACATCAACCTTATTTGGATCTAACTCATTAGCTCCCTAAAATCCCTAGAAAAACCTAAACTTTATTTTAAAAATACTCAGACATAGTAAAAAGAACAAATAATGAAGAATAATAGATAAACATACCAATGAACGGAATTGAAATAAAAATAAGAGTTTTAGAAATCTTCCCAAGGTGTTGAATACAATGGAAATTCCTACCTAAAACTTGTAGGAACACTAGAAAAAGTGGTTGAAAGAATAATGAAAAGCATAGTCTTAAAAGTGACAAAAAACCTAATTATAGTTCTAAAATCTTTTCTCGTGCAATTCCTAGAAGGTTATCAGCTCTTTATTCTGAGGTTGAAGCAGTTCTTTGGGCCATGGTGAGCCTTCTTTCCCTTTAGATGTTGGTGGTCTAGTTAGCGACGGATAGTATAGATGTCCTCCATATGATGTTAGTTCTGGAAGAGTGGTCAGCGTTCTCCTCATCTATAGAAGATTTCTCGAGGATGAAGACCCTTTTTTTGTTCTTTCTCTGTTCATGTAATCCTCAGATCTCTGAAGCTGACAATCTCGTCTGTAGTGTTAGAGATTCAGTTTTTATTGTAGAAGTTGTATAACTTTTCAAATTTCTCAGTTGATAAAGAAAAAAATCGCTACTACTACAACTTGAATCAAGCTGGACAGAATTAGGGAAAATTCTGGTTTCTTCGGGTAGGACTGGACCAGATCGATTGGTCTAAATGAGGATTGATCGGTCCGATGTGTGGGATTAGTTGGTCTTCATCATTCTGGTTGATATCTTAAACAACCGTTCTTTTCTTTGGGAGTGAGAGATCGATCCGTCTAAAGGGTATATCGATCGGTTTCGAGGTGAGATTGATTGATCCTGGAAGTTTGGTCAATCCAATAAAGTCATGTTCTTTCTTTATTATAGGATTGATCGATCTAGATGTGGATCGTTCGTTCTAAGCTCGTGAAACTTCAAATCTTGACTCTTGTTGCCCGATTCAGTGCATTGAGTGCCTAAAATGACACCAAAAAACATATTACATCAAGCACTTCTTGGCCAGCAACTCCACTACCAACGGATACAGCTATGGAGAACCCTCGACGTCAACCATTCCTATTTGGCCCGAAGAAGACTTCTCACGAGAAGCTGACATGGATCACAAACGAATACCAATTACAAAAGCAGATGCTGGGAGGAAGCGACAAAGATAGCAGAGCTGCATAAATCTCCAGTCGTCGCCGCTCTTGAAGCAAAACAAAGGCGACGGCAGCGTCTAGTTTACGAAGAGTTTCACGCGTGAAAAGAGGATCACTTTTTTGACTTTTGTTAATGCCTAGGGCATCTGCGGTACAATTATCTACAAATTCTGTTATATTAAAATCAACTTAATAGATTAATATTTCCTTTCTTTCTTCCAATAAAAATTTGGAAGATCAGTTGTTGATTATATTCAATAGTTTCTCTTTTACAAAGACGAAACCTTTGTTTTTGCACCTATTTCTACTACAATTTGGATAACTACGATCTAGTTCATCTATCTTTTATTTTCTTCTGAAAACGAGTGTCCGAATTAAATGGAAAATGTCCTCGATTTTATTTTGCCCTTGTTTGTGGTGAAATGAGCATTTTATTTATTGATCAATATGAAACAGAAGTAAAAAAATTGGATTTGGATTCTCGATCAAGGAAGGTGAAAATGATATAAGAGATTTTATGTTCTATTAAAGTTAATTAGTATTTGGTTCTTTTTCATTAAACCGGAAGATGTATTATCCGGTTATCTAAGATTGGTTTAATCCATTCTTTCCTTTATATACTTGTAACAGATTCTTAATTAACTTTTAACTAAGATTCAATAAAAATAATTTTTTCTCTTTTCTCTGCAAATAGCTCTGTAACTAATATGGTATCAGAGTTGTTGAATCTGAAATTCAACGGACGGTCTTGTTATCTTCTTCATTTCCGTCGCTAAGCTGATCGGAATTTCGCCGGCGAACAGAAGAGTATCTCTCTTCATCGATTCTTTGAATCATCTTTTCTTTCTTTCGGTTATTTCACCGATTATAAAGTCTTCTTCAGCTTGATCTAAACCAAGCTCCTTTATCTTCATCAAATATTGCCTGTTCGAAGAACAAAGCGAGTTGTAGCTGGAAAACGTTCAACAGCAACAAGAAGATCTAGATCTTGCAATATCGCAGATCCGAAATAAAATCAAGAGCCACAAGTACGAATCCAGATTCTACAATTCCATCTTTAGCTCCGATTCCACCTCTCAATCCTTCTTCGTCCTTGGTTTCTCCGGTGGACGTTGCATCCATTACTCTTCACGATGGATTCAATTTCAATGGTATTCAATACTCACCTTATTTCCTGACAAGCTCCAACAATCCAGGTTCATCAATTATTACTGAAATTCTTGATGGAATCAACTATAACACTTGGAATATTGCGATTTCAATTGCCTTAGAAGCAAAGAATAAGTTTGGATTTGTAGATGGCTGGCTTCCACGCCCTGTTGAAACTGATCCTCTTTTTCATATATGGTCAAGATGTAATAGTATCGTGAAGTCTTGGCTTTTCAGTTTAGTTCTAAAGAAATATATAACAATATTCTTCGTTTAAGGGACTCAGCAGACATCTGGAAAGATTTGCTATCACGTTTCCATGTCACAAATCTGCCAAGATTCTATTCCCAGCAGATTTGGTCTCTTCAACAAGGAGCTATGGACCTCTCTACCTACTTCACAAAACTAAAGACGCTATGGGATGATTTGGATGGTACAGACTGTTTGAAAACTTGCAGAAATTGTGATTGTTGCAAAGCTATCAAGATAAAGCAAGACAGATCCAAAGTTATCAAGTTTCTTGTTGGCCTCAATGACTCCTATGCCAATATCCGAAGTCGGATCATAATGAAAAAGAGCATTCCAAACTTATCAAACGTTTATAACCTTCTCGATCAGGACTACAGCTAAAGAACATTATTCCAGTTCAAAATGCTTCTGTTTTTCAAGTTAAGGAGTCTGTTTCTGCAACTCTAGCGGCAGTAAATGCCTCTTATGTTGGCTCAAAAGCTCAGAGACCAACTTGTTCTTATTGCGGCTATGTAGGTCACACTGTTGACAAATGTTACAAAATCCATGTGTACCCTCCCGGATTCAAGCACAAGAACAAACAGAATTCTTCGAAATCAATTGTGGCTCAAGTCACTCTCTCAGAAACTGAAAAAGGAGATAATCCTATCTTTGGTTTACTAAAGAATCTCAGCAAAGACCAGATAGAAGGCGTTATTGCTTACTTCCACTCTCAACTTCCTACATAAGAAATGCGGGTCACTTTTCCTTCAACCACATGAGGTACAATAACAGTGGCTGATGGTATGGTTTTTAATTCTTCAACTCTACATTTTGTTGGAATGTTAAATTCTACTAGAACTTCATTGACTGACCAGTCCTGGATTGTGGACAGTGGTGCAAGTCACCATGTAGTTCATGACAAGAGTCTTTTTACATCTTTGAATGAATCTATAGATAGATATGTGACATTACCAACAGGTGTAGATATCAAATCATGGGAATAGGTGATATTTGTCTTAACAAACATCTTCTTTTGAAGAATGTTCTTTACATTCGTGATTTTCGTCTCAGTTTAATAAGTGTTAGCCAGCTAACTTCTGACCTTAAATGTTGTTTTATTTTTGATGAATCTCATTGTCTCATTCAGGATCCTATCAAGGGGCTGATGATTGGTCAAGCTAAAAGGATTTTCAACCTTTATGTCCTTGACAGAAACAACAACTCTTCTAATGTTTCTAGTTCTTTTTCGCTTAATTCAATTGTTAATTTTTCTCTTTGGCATAATAGGCTGGGACATCCTCCCTTGTCCAAGATAGAAACTCTTACCAATGTACTTGGTCTCAATCAAAGGAATAAAGCTTTTCATTGCTCGGTTTGCCCTTTAGCTAAACAAAAGCATTTACCTTATGTTTCTAAGAATAATATGTGTACTAATGTGTTTGATCTTTTACATAGCGATACTTGGGGACCTTTCTCGGTTGAAACCAATGAAGGTTACCGTTTTTTTCTGACCATTTTTGATGATCATACTCGTATGACATGGATGTTTTTAATGAGAGCAAAGAGTGATGTTTTGGAGATTTTTCCAGATTTCTTACAAATGATTGAGACTCAATACAATGCAAAGGTAAAAGGTGTACGTTCTGATAATGCTCCTGAGCTGCGTTACACTGATCTTTTCAGATCTAAAGGGATCCTTGGTTATCACTCATGTCTCGAGACTCCTCAGCAAAATTCAGTCGTGGAACGAAAACATCAACACATCCTTAACTAATATGTTCTTAGAGAGAAAAGCGATGAGCAGATGGCCTTTTCAGCATCCACTACTAATCATTTATAGTGATTGTACTCTAGGGAAAATCCATAACTACTAGGTCAGCAATAATATCCTTAGATCATAGCAAGTGGGTCCTTTTACCAAGACAACATTGTTGCAGACGTGTAGGCCGACGAGATGAGTTGTTGTGCCGACCCACTCTATCGTGGATGTCTGGTAGTCGGCCTACAAGGTGGTCTCCATGATGCACTTGTAGTTGGACAGACGTGTAGGTCAAGGAGGTGGATTGTTGTGCCGATCCACTTAATTGTTGGACGCTTGATACTCGGCCTACATAGTGTTCCCCACCAAGCATATGCAATTTAACTGATGTGGATTTGACAGTTTCCTACGCATGCCATAAACAGTTTGTTCGTAGCGGAGTTGTCGTCGACTACCTCAAAATTGCCATGGTTTTCATGTTGATCCTTTTTCGATTTTCACTAAGTATCAAGTATTTGATCGTAGGCCTGTTATGGGCCACTTTGGGTCTATAATGAGTTTCTAGCAAAGTCACGAGTCTGATTACCTTGAGTTGAAGCAGTAGCCTCTCAGTTCGTCGTTTCTCCTAGGCGAGGAATGTTGGGTTTTGATTGCAAAATCAAATGGGCCTAAAAAATAACTATTGGGCCAAGAACAAATCACAATCAAGGCCTAAATCCATCTTGTATAAAATCAGAGATAGAGAGATGAATAAAGAGGATGCAGAATCATTGACAGTGAAATAATCTGCGAACAAGTAAGAAAGAAAAGAGAGAGAAGAAAGCGATGCAACTTTTATTGTTGGTTCACAAGTAACAAACTTGTGACGGCTTGAAATCATCTTTCTTTCTTCTTACTCTGTCTCTAACTGATCTTATTCTTTCTCTTAATTTTTCATCTTCATCTTCTTGTAACAATGGTTCATTCGTTTTGTGTGAGATGATTGAACAGACAGAGTCAAAGCTCTAAGCACAACTTCACTTGGAATTCACACAGATTGGTGAGGTAAATTGCTTAAGATCAGAGGTTTCTTCCTCGTCTCTGTTGCGCTCTTCTTTTTCCAGTTGCAGGTTAAGATTCAGCTTGAATCTTTGTGTTCGTCTTTGATAGTTGCCCCAACAAACTTAAGCAATTTCTCGCTGAAAGTTTGGATCCAATGACGAAGAACGGAATCGTTTCTGATCTATCTAAACTTCATCCTCTCACCGGATCCAACTATCAAAGGTGGTCGGAGGAGCTTCTTTTCTTTTTCCAAGAAACTGGATTGGACTACGTTTTGACCAAAGAATCTGGAGCAATCGAAAGAGGTAGTTCTTCTGTAGCAGAGAAAGATCAACCGAGTAAAGATCAAAGAGATTCACCCATGTCCGATCACATTCAAGCAAAGAAACAACAGAAAGATGGGAGCTTCGAAGATCATAATCGCACCTGCAGAGGACACATCATCCGTCATCTTTCTGAGACGCTTTTTGACATATACGTCGGTTTTGATTCTGCAAAAGAAATCTAGTTAAGTCTCAAGAAGAAATACGGAGGAGAAGACGAAGGCAAGAGACAATACATCACTTCTCAATGGACGTGTTTCAAGATTCGAGATCACATTCCGGTTCTGGATCAACTTCATGACTATGAAGCAATTGTATCAAGAATTCAGGCTGAAAGAATGCCAATCGACAACCATGTTGCAGCTTTGGTCTTGATTGACAAACTGCTAGACTCATGGAACAACTATCGATCGAGACTCAAACATGAGAAGAAAAAGATGAGCCTCGATGAAAACTTCTTCAGGAAATGAGAAAAAGAAGGGAAAAGGAAAGAAGAAAGAAAAGGAAGAAAAACCACATCCAAAGCAGAGTGTTGAATTCAAGAAGAAGATGAAATGGTGGAACTACGGTAAAACAGGACATAAGAAGTTCGAATGTAAGCAACCACGTCAACAGAAGAAAGAAACTGAGGTGAACCTAGCTGAGAACATAGTTGTTGTTGTCACTGAAGTTTTTACTGCATCAGACAAAATAGAGTGGATAGCAGACTCAGGTTCTACAAGACATATATGCAACCAGAAATCATTTTTCAAGAGGTTGGAAGACAACAACAACAACACTGTCTATCTCGGTGATGCAAGGGAACTTAAAGTGGAAGGAATTGGCGAAGTGGAACTAATGTTGTCATCAGGGAGATCTCTAACCTTGACTAAAACCCTGTTTGTGCCTGACATGCGTAAGAACTTGATATCTAGTGCACTTTTAATGAATGCTGGGGTGAAACAAACTATAGAGGGTGGGATGTTAGTGCTTTCAAAGAATGGAATCTATGTGGATAAAGCCTTTTGCTGTGGAAACCTTTCTGTACTAGAAACTGTTGACATGAATAAAGAAACTGATTCTGCTTACTTGGTGTCTGTTTATGATTCATGGCATAGTAGACTTGGTCACTTGAATGACAAATCGATTAAAAGACTGAAACAGGCTAATCTAATTCATGATCCAATAAATTTTGGTACATAAAAATGTGAAATATGCATAGAAGCTAAGCATGCTAGGTTGCCTTTTAGAAACTTTATCTCTCGCTCAACTTCACTTCTAGAACTGATCCATACAGATATAGCAGATTTTCAAAATATTGCTAGCAGACGGGGAAAGAACTACTATATCACATTTGTTGATGATTTCTCAAGATTTACTAGAGTATTCTTATAAAAATCAAAGGATGAGGCATTGGATATATTCATTCAATATAAAATAGAAGTTGAAAATCAGCTGGATAAGAAAATAAAAAGATTGAGATCAGATAGAGGTGGAGAGTATATGTCTAACAAATTTAGATGTTTTTGTGTGAATGAAGGTATAATACATGAAACCTCAGCTCCCTACTCTCCTCAACAAAACGGAATCGCAGAGAGGAAGAACAGAACACTCAAGGATATGATGAATGCTATGCTCTTGAGTTCAAGGATGAGTAATCAAATGTGGGGGGAAGCAATTTTAGCTGCTTGCCACATACTCAATAGAGTACCACACAAGAGAATCAAGGGAAGACCGTATGAGCAATGGAAAGGTTATGCAAGTAATAGTGCAGCATATAGATGTATTGTCTTTGACAAGAGTTCTACACCATTACTTCATGTCATAGAATCATGTGATGTTGAATTTTTCGAAGAAGAATTCCCATTCAAGAAAGATGTAGATTCAGGTCCACACTCTAGTCTATCTACTAAAGACAACTCTGAATCTGAACTGAGTATGACAAGGAAAAGAGAAGCACCTGTTACAAATGAAGCTGATCTTAGAAGAAGTAAAATATCACGAGTTGCTACTAGTTTTGGAACAGGCTTCATATCGAATTTTCTCGTAGAAGAATATGAACTGAGCAAAGAGATTGTCCTCATCTTTCTACTTGAAGAGGAACCTTTTTCATACACAGAGGCTATGCAGTCCACTGATTCTTTATTTTGGAAAGAAGCTGTAGATAGTGAATTCGAGTCAATAATTGCAAATCATACTTGGGAAGTAGTGGAACTGCCAAAAGGTTGCAAAGCAATAAAGTGTAAGTGGATACTAAGGAAAGAATTGAAAGCAGATGGAACAATTGACAAGTTCAAGGCAAGATTAGTGGCTCAAGGATACTCTCAAAAACAGGGAGTGAATTTCTTTGACACTTATGCACCTGTAACTAAAATTGCCTCTATTAGAACCAATAGTTCATTATCTAATGGATTTTTCCGTTCTAATACTCGATCCGAGAGTTATCAGTATTTATTAAATCTGTTCCCTTAAACTTCCTTCTTGCATTTGTGCTCCTCCGCAAGAACGTGAAAGTGGAAATATTCGTGAAAGAAAAAATTACAAGATAAGAACTAATAGGAATCGTAGTAATTTAATGAGTTCTATGGATTTGGATATAACTCAAAACTACAATCAATTGTGGATTCAATGCCGTAAGAAGAATGCTTGGCTGATAAATAACTCACTTCTTGGGCCAGAATTCTGCTGTTTACATTTACTGAAAAAATATACAATTTTTTGTTGAAATATACAAGGATTCCGGGTCGAATTTTGATTCGTTCCCGTCTTATTTTATTTGGGAATTTCTCCCAATTTATGTCCTACCATAAGATCTATTATATAAACCTATGGTACATTCCAAAATAATTGTTACTCGAACATCTTTACCCGATGTTCCACTAGAAATATTCTTGTTATTTCTTCGACTCATATTCCCCAAAAAGTGGATCCCACTCTAATAGCCCCGAATAAATTAAATACATGCATTAAAATAAAAAGGCTTCTTATTCCACAACAATGAAAGCACTTTTTCACTCGGATCCATCCGTTCAAAAACAATGTATAATACTTTTTAAATTAAAAAAAAGTCTATATCTATTATATCTTCTATATCTATTATATCTTCTATATCTATTATATCTATAGTTGAAGGGCAGAAATACCCCAAGATTTTTTTATTTATTTTGTTGTCCAAAATTGTTTTGGAATTACCTGTAGAAAGTGATTTCCCTAACGTAAAAGCTTTCAAGGATGTCCAATATCCCTGAATGCTTATAGCTATAGCTTATTCACATAGGTTGATAGTACATCAAATGGATGTTAAGAGAGCTTTTTTGAATGGGGATCTGGACGAGGAATCTCTATGTTACAGCCTGAAGGTTTTGTGATAGAGGGACATGAGAACAAAGTTTGTAGGTTGAAAAAATTGTTGGGAATGTCCTGCAATCATTTTAACTTACTCGTGTGGTTGGTTCTAACATTGAGATTAGACAAAGTCATATGGTACTAGGGGTTATAATGGCTTGCTAGATTCCACTTATAATCTATGAGTTGAGACACTAACTGCTAGTACTATATGATCCTATTGGGTCACACACCTAAGTAAATGGAGACAATTCAATAGGGAATGATTATTATAGGAATGATTCACGATTTGAGCATGATTATACATGATTTCGGATCAGAACATGTGTTTTGGGCCAGACCTAAATTAATTCTAGTTCAGCTAGGAATTAATTAGGTGTTTTGGGCCGGGCCTAAATTAATTCTAGTTTAGCTAGGAATTAATTAGGTTAACTTAAAATCCCTATATATATTGATAGAAGGGGGCACGATTTGAGACATCTAAAAACCCTAGTCGCTCATTGCACAAGTCGAAACCCTAAAAGAATTGCAAAAAAAGTTCTAGCATACTTCTCTCCTACTTGCGTGCGTGTGGACTATCAATAGAGGTGCTACACTT